>CM055825.1:26347641-26369437 GCA_029582265.1 Zoroaster sp. YZ-2022 | reverse complement strand
TCAAACAATTTTAAAGACAATATTTCCCAAAAGTGAAGGTTAAAATCTACAGAAAGTCCTAAATTAAATGCGATCTCTAGACTATGAAATAATATAGAAGGAAGAGCAATTTTTGTCACAATAGCATAAAATATATTAAATAGTTTTAATAAAGCGTGTTGTTGTTGACAGTAGATAAAATAAAATTAGTTATATCAATCGTGTGTAGTTTAACATTTTCTGAAGAATAACAAAAACTTTTATTCCATAAGATTGTGGCTGTTATAATCATGACTCCACTGCAATAATGTTTTGTCATGAGAGGGCGCTATGTCAATTAACTGTAAAGACTTGATATGTGGGCACTGATCTCTATCGCACCGTGCATGAGCTGTTATTATTATTATTATTATTATTATTTATTCGGCCAATGTCAAAAACAACAACATACAGGTAGTACAAAGGATACATGTTGAGGGCACATGTTGTTAGACCACTGTGGGCGAAAGGGCAGCGATGTGCAATGCGTTTGGTGTATTTTGTAGTTGACGTGCGTACACGTAGAATATCTCCACCGATCATTGGCTAGACTTGATTTCAAGTCAGAGATCGCAGTTGTTTTTGTCTGCATCAGCCACGCAAAACGCCGTTTACCACTACTGGCTATCACATGCACAGCCCTAACTCGCGATCTCAGACTTGACCCTCTTGTGTTTGTGGGATATTCATGCATTCACATAATAATACGGATGCTAGAGAGATGGCCAATCAGGAGGCCACAAAAACCGTGTAGGCCGCTTCTATTACTAACAGGTTACACTCGCTTAAAATTCTTTCTGTAATATTCATTCGATATTAAATTTGTATAGTGCTTGGTACGTAAATAGTATTTGAAATGATAGGTAAATTTAATAAGATCTTAGAGTTGTAAAAAAGCACAAAATAAAATACATAATTCCTTCTCTACAAAAAACGTCGTACCTACAGTTTAAATGGAATCGTTGAGTACATCTCCTCCAACTGCATGTAGAAGGTTTAGTTTGAATATTCATGTTATGGAAGGCTTTCCGACCAATCAGATTGTTCCGTCCCCGTTTGGACTAATTCGCAATAGGGTGTGTACAAACCGACGAACAACATTCCCAAGTCTGTGATCGAAGGTTAATGTCGGAGGTTAATACACAAGAGGGCGCTATTTAATGCGATACTGCAGAGCCGTATTGGCTTCAGGCAGACAAAAAACCACGATCACAGACTTGGAACCAAGTCTAATCATTGGCCGTACGCGGTAGAAGTACACGCGCGCTTAGTACCATAACATATACGCACATAAAGGGCACAACGCTCACACGACGCCAAAGTGGCTATCATCAAGACACTGGGTGCAAATTCACCGCTACAGGGCTACGATGTGCACTCAGCGGCTTATCCTAGAGATCAGTGGATCTGGGTAGCGTTTTCGCGTCGACCTAGACTTGGTTCCAAGTCTGTGATCGTGGTTTTATGTCTGCCTGAAGCCAATACGGCTCTGCAGTATCGCATTAAATAGCGCCCTCTTGTGTATTAACATTCGACATTAACCTTCGATCACAGACTTGGGAATGTTGTTCGTCGGTTTAATTGTACACACCCTATTGCGAATTAGTCCAAAAGTGGACGGAACAATCTGATTGGTCGGAAAGCCTTCCATAACATGAATATTCAAACTAAACCTTCTACATGCAGTTGGAGGAGATGTACTCAACGAGATCGCGAGTTAGGGCTGTGATAGCCAGTACAGTAGGGGTAAACGGCGTTTTACGTGGCTGATGCAGACAAAAATAACCGCGATCTCAGACTTGAAATCAAGTCTAGCGTCGACCCTACACAGAAACTTGTTTCTGACGTCATATTCTTCACCAGAAACAAGACAGCACTACGCGAAAACGCAAACGCGGTAACCAGAAAATTGTTTTCAGTTTGCGATGTGTTCAATCATCAACGTTTCTCAAAATATACGGTGTAATTCAATTTCTTTTCAAAATAGAACTTACTCGTGAGTGCTAGTAATAAACTTGAAAGATATACTGGTACACGAACAATCATTTTCATCATGTTTTAACAAATAATTAACAACACTTTTTACAATCCGCCATCTTGAAACCAAGCGTAACCGATCACAAACTTCGGCAGCGTTAAAGGGACATCGTAATACCAGTTACTTGGTTCAAGTCATTATTATCACTTGTGCTAAGTATTATGAGTATTTTGTTATGTCTATTCAACGCTTCTGTAGTAATCAGTGTGCAGCGCGCCCGGCCCCAGGCAACAGTTTACCGGTACCTTATTTCTGACTTGACAAAACAGTTAATTATAGACCTGCAAGTGATCACGTTTGCAATTCTTTTGAATTTATTATTGCTCAAATTCAAACATCAACTTAATTATCTCGTTTCCATAAATTTACATCTCTCAATTTACAACTCTTTTACAGCATTTTCTTACATGTTTAAGTCTACTTTAGATGATTAAACGTAACGCCAACCATGGCTAGGTTCAAATGCACATGAAAGCTGATCGTGTCCACTCAAATGAACACACGCAGTTAGAAATGACCGTTAGTGCGACTGAAGTAATATTTGTAACCCTTTATAACAGATTCACAATCCGTTATTAAATAAAACTCAATCTGTTATTACGGATTCACAATCTCGTTATTATGGATTCACAATCTCGTTATTACGGATTCACAATCCGTTATTACGGATTCACAATCCGTTATTACGGATTCACAATCCGTTATTTACGGATTCACAATCCGGAATCCGTTACACAGCAATTCGCAATCCGTTATTACGGATTTCGAAACGTACAAAAAGCAGCAAGGACGCCTGGTCCGTTTGAGGGTTAGGGTTGTGTTAGGCTTCGTTTTTAATGATCCTTAGACCTTTAGGACTTTTTCAGCTATTCAATGACCAGACAGGAGGCAGTACCATGAATATCAAGATTTCTTCTAGTTTGGGCAGCTTTGCAATTGTGATATCATGACAGAAACATACATTAATGTGAAAGCCATTATACACTTTTGGTAAAATGTAAATGCATCCACAATGTAAAAAACACATGTAAATTTACAGCAGAATGCAGGCCTGTTGAAAGTGTGTTCTGACGATATTGTCATGAACAGAATTCAAATGTGGAATTTTTCGTCTCATGAAGTTGAAGACTTAGTTGGTAAACTATTTCAATAAATTCACTCAAATCAGAAAGAAAGATTTCAGTGCTGTTTTTTTCATAAACTTTACACCAAATAGGTATGTAAATTGTGATCAATATAAAGCAATGTGAGAATACCAAAGGTGTACACTTCCTTTAAGTTATAATGGAATTGTACTTTGTGTATCATAATTGCTTCCTTCTACCTAGTAGTATAAATGAGTACCAGTGAGGGTACAGATAGTACGTTTGACTAGCCTCATGACACTTTACCTACACAAAGCCCAGTGTCTTAAAAACAGCCTGAGCATAATTGCTAAGGGTGGGAGGGGACAAGGGTAAAATCCAAATGAGCATTCCCACAAAATGTTCACTTGAAGAAATTACAAATGAAATTAATTCTGCAGAGCATCTCACTAAAAAAAAGGCATCCATATAAGGGCTGTCCAGAATGTACAATAAACACCAGCAGTGATCTGTAACATTTGGAAACTACTGTACTAACGTTAATAGGGGATTGTACACCACTGGTAAAATGTCTGTAAATGCATCCATACTTCATAAGAATCAAAATATATATATTAGAAACCAACTTGTGAAAGTTTCAGCTTATTTCTTTGTGTCAACCCTAACCCCCTAGGTATTCTGGCTAGGAACCTTCCTGAATCCTCCAAAATCCATCAGTGCACTTTTGGAAACATGCCTTTATCTTCAAAATGCACCATGCATTTTCATTGATCTTTCATATTCAGCACTTATGGCCTGTACTTCTTGCCAGGTAGTAATTTTGCCCAATTTGAAGAGGTGAAAGTACAGTTTCCAACATTGCTGAATTTTTCCCAAAAAGTGCCGCTTGGAGGATTTTGATGGATTTGGGGTGGTTAGGGTTAACAAGAAAACTGTGAAAATGCATTCAGATTTGTTCATGTATTCTAATGTGAAATGAATCACAGTCGTGATCCATTTCAAATTTGTAATACAATTCATTTATTTTTATTTTTTTATTCTGTAATTTTGTAATCCATTTATAACCAAAGGTGTACATGCCCTTAAAGGAAAAATACAACAGAACAGTGTTTTTAAATTTTCTTGGAAAATTCCAAATCAAAGTGCAGAATTGAGCCCAATTTCAATGTTGGACTTACAATTTTGGACTTACAATTTTGAACTTGCAATCAAAATTTGGGCTAACAATCGCCATTTTGTGCTTACAGGGCAAGCGTAGAGTTTTGTGCACTAGCAGTGCAGTGTAAGCAACAAATCCTTAGTTACATGAATTACACATATTCTTAAATATCATGTTCTGCCATAGTAAGTGTAACTTTTGCTTCCGGTGATAAGAGCTATACAATTTGACTTTGGACAGTTGGAAAAGAGAAACTGTGTACGGTGGCAGACTACTGTATCCTCAAATACGAAATAACAAAAATCATGACTGTATCCCATAATGACTATTTTGGTAGTGGAATGCAGTGCCGTAGCCAAATGTGGAGGGGAGGGGAGGGGGAGAGGGGGGAGGGCAGGGCAGCCACCAGGCAATATAGTGTCCGTTGCTAAATTCACAAACTTGTTGGTATTTCTGATCTTCTGAACATCTGTTAAAGTTTGACATAATTTGTTGGTTTATTTAAGTTTAGTGTCAATAAATATATTGCCCTCTCCCCCACTCTGAAAATCCTGGCTACACCACTGGTGGAATGTAATATTTAAAGAGTAAGTACATTGGTATTTGGTACTGTAACTTCATTTCAACCATGTACCCTGGGTAGTGTCAAGAACTAAATCATAAACTCCACTGTGAAAGTTTTGATCTGTGCTCCTGTTTTTGAGAGATTGATGAAAACTCTTACATGTGTTTTATATTGCCAGATTGCAACTTTTTATCATGATGATATTTCCATTTTCTCCATGATGAAATCATGATTGATACGTATACAAATTTTACACTAAGTAAGTTTTTAAAAGAAAAACTGTCAACACCAATGTTGACTTTTCCATTTAAAACCTGGGCTAAAAACTGAAACTACTTGCATATCAGATTGAGACTAGAAATGATTTGGGATTAATTTCACAGAGCTGCTCAGCAGAAAACATTTGTAAGCATATAGTTTTTTCTAAAACAATATAAACTCCAGGGGTGTGATTTGACAAAATAAAAAGAAATCCTGAAAAAATGGGTAGTGGGCCCCCCCCGAGTCTCCCTTTGGGCTACAGGACAAAGCCCCCTCAACCTCCTGGATGTTTAATTTGAGGATTTACAAGTTTGGACACAATACAGGCTCTCTTTTATGAACATTTTGAGGCAAAGGGAGATTTGTAAAAAAAAAAAAATAAATAAATAAAAAATCTTGAGTTATCTCTGGTAACCAACTAACTCTGCAGAGAATTGATTTTTTTGCAGAGTAGCTCTTTTCAATTGCCCCCAGGCTAATAATGCTTGCGTCTTCCTTAATATTTATGCAACTGAAACAGATAAACCATATTTATTACATGGGATAGCTTGTCTGAAACAAGAGCGGACGACTTGGCTATTGATAATGCTTTGATAATGTTTTTAAACCACCAAACATATTTCACACTAGTCCGTAGATACATGTATGGGAATTCCTATTCAAATACAACTAAACAAATTTCTGCTCGTCTTTCATTTTGCTTCCCCGCCCCCCCCCCCCCAAAAAATAAGATCTCATTCACATGGATATATGAATAGTGAAATATGTGAATAGCCTGCATGCATATAATCCCTTCACGCTGGCTATGCGATACAGCGTGCTACAAACAGCCTATTTATGGTACGCATGGATACTGAAAAGCTGTTTTAATCACAACAAATTTATTGATGACATGGTGGCAATCGAGTACTAATTTTTGGTTTTACAACCCATCAGACTGTGAAACAAATATTTTAATAACATAAACATGTATCAAAATTCATAAGTTGGTTCGGGGGAAGAGGGGTTTATACATGTACATGTAGGTACATGACAATGGTTGCACAAGACATTGCATGTTTCGGTCATACTTGTTTCTCAGGACTGGAATCCCGTAACCCAGAATGGGGGCTTTATTTCGAGTTATCCAGTTTAAGAAATGCTTAAATTTTTACCAGGACAACATCTGTCATCTTTTATTGATAATCTGTGAAAGAAAATAGACAAGTTGGAAATTGAGTGGTGGTCGGAAAAAACAAAATGAATGCCAGTGGTGGTCACAGGATCCAGAGTGCCGGTCAGGGTTTCTGTCATCCACCACCGTGGGCAGAACCCTGCTTTAATATTTATGCAGGAATGCCAATGACACTTACAGCCTTGTTTCTAGTCTGATGTGTATTATCATGTATTCAGGAAGACTGGCCTTCCAAAGTGTAATGCAATAAATGTATGAATAAAAATTATCCTCATTACCTTGTTTTCAGTCAGTTTCTTGCATAAATGCATAAATATTAAGACAGCGTATACAGGTAATACATCATATCCTCTTTAGTGAAATCATCAAACATCACATTAATTTAGCCATCCTACACATTGAAGCCACTCCCAACCACTAAATTCTGTTCTTTAGCAACCTTCAGTACATACATGTACAAGCCTGCTGTCCTTTCCAAGTAATCTTACAAAATCAACTGTGCACCACCCAAGGTCACTGTAAATGTTTGAACATATTAGTATGGCCTACAATGTATCAGTGGGAGACCACCTTACCCTACAATCTCAGTGGTGTGACAGTGCACAGAAGGGTAACCATAGGAGGCCACTGGCAACAGCTAATGGCTTGGAGTGGCCTGAATGGGTTGTTTCAAAAATTGCACTGATTGTAGGAGGGCTAAAGGTTACATGTATTTCTTAATTTGTATACATGCACTGATTTTAAGTTCAATGTTATGAACATGTTGGTTTGAATTATAATTTCATAAATACTACACAACCAAACAGCAACATTTCCAGAAAAAAGCTTAAATAGGTGTACATATTTTGGCGGGTCCACTTTGGTTAAGTTTGTATACTTGTACCAGTAAATGAATCTAAGAAATAAAATCAAACATGTACCAGTTGAGACAAAACAAAAATTACTGTTTGATCAGTCAAAACATACAACATATTGTAAAGTCCAATGGCATTCACTAGTCCAAACACAAATTTTGGTTTTTCGTATCTTAAACTTGCACAAATCTGTTCGTTATTGGACAAGCAATTGTTGTATCAATATCTGCATACAACAGGGACACACATGAGGAAAGACATGAATTTTATACGCTTGTTTTAACCAGTTAGCATCTGAGGCCATGTATACACGAACATTTTTTTGCACCGTGGATCGGAGAGCGCCCTAAACACGCCAAAAACTCGGATTATTGGTATGCATGCTTGATTGAGCCACCCGTGTACGGTGACATGCACGGAAGGCGTGGCCACCGCTGTGGAAGCTTCCATTCACGTGTGTGTGGGAAAATAAACCGCAGGGGCCCAGAAAAACTTTTATTCCCGGCGTGAACTGGTTAAAGGAATATTACAATGGATGCTGAATAAGTCACTATTGCCTGGATTCACACCTCAAATAAAGACTGAAGTATTATTTTCCAATCTCCATGTACTAACTCCTTTCTCAAATTATTAATAAACATCTACAATCACTGATACTGCACACAAGAATTATGGTAACCTCTCCATAAGCTACCGTGTATGTGCTAGCCTATCAAACAGCATTTATGTACGTGGTAGCAGAACAAATTACTGATTTATCTTCCGTGTTTTATCAGCAATTTCCAATTTTGTTTTCATTGGAACATTGATAATTTCCTTTTAGAGAGGAAACCAAATACTTTGAAATGAGATTTCACAAAATAGTTGTCAGGAGCTTGGTTTTTTTTTTTTTTGTTTTTTTTTTTTTTTTTTTTTTGAGAAATGTGTAATTTTACAGCATTTTTTTCACTTCCTTAAATAAAATAAGTGTTCTGATGAAAAAAAAAAATCTGGAAATCTGAAAGGCGACGTATCTTTTAACAGGAATTCAAGGAGCTTAATCAATTTGAGAAAGTAGTCAGATCTGGGAATTGAAACAAAAATACTGGGCCCTTAATTACTCAGTATTTGAATGTTCGAAGATTTCCAATCTATTAAACATTACAAATTTCCCTGACCCTATTCTTGGGCTAAGACATATGTATGTAAGAATAGAGTCGTCCTGTGACCTGCTCCCACAAAATGAGAGTAAAGTTTGAATTGCTCAAAACTGAGAAGTTTGTTTTTCTGTATTCTGTAGTAAAAGAACTTTCCAACAGTACTAAATACTTGGGGTGCATATTAAAATCTATGAAATATTTAAGAAAGTCATACTTTCTAATAATTTTCATTTGTTAAATTTAGATTGTTTTTTCATACAACTCTGTGATGTCAGACTCATTTCACAGAAACAGGTCACATGCTAATAGTTAACTTTTTTAGTCATTTTGAATTTCATACAGACATCTCGGACATCTTGTATTTTTGACGTCAATGAATGTTTTAGGAACATTTTTGACATTGTGAGCGCATGTGTCATATTCACTGCTTTGATGTATTTTTATGTTCATATACACATGTATGTATTGTACAGCATGCATATATTCTTTTTGTTTCCCTTAGAAGAGAAGGGCGAAAACAAAAAGATTTAGGATATTTGAGACATTTGGTTGCCTCACACCGTTATACCATGTGGTTCGAAACTAAGTGGTCACAGATGTCTTGATCTAAGACTGTTACTTATCTGGTACATGTTGAGTGCTTGGAGTACAAACATGTTAAGTGCATTTTTAGTGATTTTGGAGTTTTAGTATAACATTATGTTACACATCAGTTTAATGCCAATGACATGCACTGTTGGTGAAAATTGCATGAAAAATAAGTGCAGAAACCTGATTTTGACAATGGTCCAAACTTGAATCACGTTTTACTCAAAACTCATAAAATGTACTTAACATGTCTGTGTTCCAAGCACTGGATATCAGTGTTCCAAACACAATTGTACGATGTACACAATGTACATGTACCATAAATTAGAACAAAATTCATTTGAAAATCTTTATCATACACTTAAGCACTGACAAACTTCAACTTTGGCAAATTCTACTGAAAAAATTATATAAATGCCAACTGCAGAGCAAAAGTACGTATCAGAATGTGTGGATCATAAATTGAAGAGCCTAATGAAAGAATGAACACAACGCATTCTGGCTGAATTAAATGAAAACTCTCCACTCCAGTTTTCTTGTACAATATTAATCTATGCAAATATAGGGTAATATATGCAAGGCCTCGTCATCTTGTGTAGTAACAGATAGGGACTGCGTCCAATCAAACCACTCTCTTTGGTTGTTATAGCAAACATTGACACCATCCCATTCTTGCTCATGGATTCTATGAATGTCTTCCTCGGTGACAGGTTGAGAAGGTTCTTGTTCCTCCTCGCATTCCTTTCCATCATCACTCTGGATTGCATCTGGCTCCAGAGGGACATCTATAGTGTCCTTGACAACCACCCCATCGTTCTCATCATTTATTTCAATGGAGGCAATATCAAAAAGGCTCCCTCCAGATGGCTTTTCACTGTCAGCTGAAAATGTTAGATTCGAGAGGGCAGGCTCCTTGTCAAAATCTGTTAAAAGTTTTGCTGTATTTCGTCACTGTGGATATCACCCTCTTCTTCATAATCATCATCAAATATTGAGAAAGAAGTCTTGGAAGGACCTTGTGTTGAGGAATCCGTTTCCATGGACTGAGAGACCTCTTGTATATAATCATACTTGATGGCTGGCGTACTGGCATTTATTAAAGTTGTTGGCTGTTCTGTTATGCATGCTGGGGTGACCGTAACTTCACCGTAGCTGAACTAGAATTAGAGTCTAGAAGGCTTTTCTGTACACTTGGCGATTTATTTTGTAGCCGACTTGACGTCGATCTGTCCTTTGTTCCCTCTTCATCCTTTCCAATTATATCAGCCTCAAGTCGGCTGGAGTCTATGCTGTTGGAATAGCTCGATTGTTTCACTGACGGGGATGACTTACCAGGTTTAGGAAATAAAACTGATGGAGAAACTTTGCTGCTGCTACTATTAACTGCACTTGACACTGGTTTGGTTAAAGGTGACTTTGAAGCGCCTTATTAGTGTTTTGCGTTCGGTTTACTTAGACCTGGTGATGATGTTCCTTTACTTTTGAAGCAGGAACAAGTTCTTGATGACGACTTCGCCGCTGAAGGTTTAACCTTAGAAAAAGCAGATTTAGAACTTGGTAGATTTGAATTACTTGCATCCTTTTGAGCTGGCATACCATTTTTTTTCTCCAGACAGATTTTATCTTTGGTTGCATTAGAGGTGGGGGTGCTAACTGCTGACCGCGCTTTCTTAGCGGAACTTGGTGTCGACCCTGTTGATGAAACTGAGCCTGGTGAATTTCCAAGCTTCCTCCGTTTATGATTTTCTGACTTCTTTTTGTCCACCATAGATGTTGACGAAGGGGTGGTGGATGTCTGGGATTTGAGTGAGGGAGTTCTAATACCTCCTGATGTATTTTGGGCGGTCCCTTGAGTAGGTGGGGTAGGCTGCCTGTTAGTGGTTTCATCCTGAGTACTGCCGCTAGGCTGCTTGGTGCTGCTTGGTGCTGCAGCTCCTCCTCGCACAAACTGCTTGCTCCAAATACGAACCAACTTCTTGCATCGTGTGGACAGCGAACTGTCAACTGTGTTCTTGCGGATGTCATTGACGATCTTGCCAAGACGTGTTTCCTGCATTCAAGCAGTATAAAAGCAAGAATAAGATTCAAGGGAATTAGGCAATATCAACAGGGCATGGATTCATACTGCTGGTTTTAGATTAACTCAGTGAATGAAAATAATACCCCACATGATAAGGTCATATTACCATGCTGCTGCATAAATGAGCCAGTAATTTTTCAGTCAGTGTGTTCATATTAAACTAGGACACCAATTCCATGCCCTGTTGAAGGTCTATTGATCATGATGATATTGTCCCTTTAACCTTTACATCTGAATACAGCACGCTTGAATTCGCTGGCATGCAATTGGTATTAAGAAATGCAGCAGTGTAGTTGTCATGTGAGCTTGTGATCAAATGAACAACAAACGGACACTCACAGGCAGTATCAGTTTATTCTTTATTGGAGACGTGGGCCGGAAAATAAGAACCTACAACAGATTCAATTGCATTATCTAGTGCCACAACGATTACTCAGTTAACGGAATGTTTATACAGTTACTCGGTTAATTTTTACGGTTTGGTTATTCAAAAACTACTTTTAGAAAGTTGATGCTAACCAAATAAAAATCCATTAACATCTTTTCAATCAATCAACAAAATTACCAGGTATAGTGAATAGCACGTATGTTACATCTTAGAATCCTTTTCTCCTACCTTATTTTTAAAACAAGTTTTTTTTAAATAAAAACATGACATTTAGGTATTAATTTGGATCAATTAACCCTCCTATAGGTTTAACAATCGAAGACAATCAAAATTTGTATGTAACTCCCAACCCATTGACTTTGTGCAGTGCACTCAAATAAATGCAAGGACATGTGGCTATGGTAGGAGGTCAAACCAAAACCACTCGACTGTATATGAGTCTGCTGCTAACTTATGCAGTACATACACAGCTCTGTGTGACTCTGCATATAACTTATGTAGGACATACACAAGTGTGTTTGACTTTGCCACTAACTCCAGCACTCTTAGAAAAATACACATGTGTGAACAATTGGCAATGCAACCAAAAACACTCAAGTGACTGTCTGTGGGTGCGGTGCTTACTGGGCCAAATTTCAGCCTGGGCATAGGAGGGTTAATACTCAAGTGACTGTCTGTGGGTGCGGTGCTTACTGGGCCATATTCCAGCCTGGGCATAGGAGGGTTAATACTCAAGTGACTGTCTGTGGGTGCGGTGCTTACTGGGCCATATTCCAGCCTGGGCATAGGAGGGTTAATACTCAAGTGACTGTCTGTGGGTGCGGTGCTTACTGGGCCAAATTTCAGCCTGGGCATAGGAGGTTTATACTCAAGTGACTGTCTGTGGTGCGGTGCTTACTGGGCCATATTCCAGCCTGGGCATAGGAGGGTTTATACTCAAGTGACTGTCTGTGGGTGCGGTGCTTACTGGGCCATATTCCAGCCTGGGCATAGGAGGGTTAATACTCAAGTGACTGTCTGTGGGTGCAGTGCTTACTGGGCCAAATTTCAGCCTGGGCATAGGAGGGTTAATACTCAAGTGACTGTCTGTGGGCGCGGTGCTTACTGGGCCATATTCCAGCCTGGGCATAGGAGGGTTAATACTCAAGTGACTGTCTGTGGGTGCGGTGCTTACTGGGCCATATTCCAGCCTGGGCATAGGAGGGTTAATACTCAAGTGACTGTCTGTGGTGCGGTGCTTACTGGGCCAAATTTCAGCCTGGGCATAGGAGGTTAATACTCAAGTGACTGTCTGTGGGTGCGGTGCTTACTGGGCCATATTCCAGCCTGGGCATAGGAGGGTTAATACTCAAGTGACTGTCTGTGGGTGCGGTGCTTACTGGGCCATATTCCAGCCTGGGCATAGGAGGGTTAATACTCAAGTGACTGTCTGTGGGTGCGGTGCTTACTGGGCCATATTCCAGCCTGGGCATAGGAGGGTTAAAGTATATATTGCAAAATTAACGTCTATAGATCTGTGGCCACCATCTTGGAAAAGGCCATGTAACAAACTTTTATTCTATATCGTTTCGGTTTGCGGTAAAACCATGTGTATATCTCAACTATCGCTAAGCTGAGGTACAGGTTCTGAGAAGAAGAGCACAACTCGTATCTCAACAGTCGCTAAGTGAAATATGGTTCAGGTAGAACCATGGGGACTTCACAGGTTCTTCTCTACATTTCGATTAGCCTGCTCTAATCTTTGTCAGGAGAATGAAGAGGATTGGGATGCAGCTCCTTAAGTAGTATTTGCTAGGATTACATTATGTGTAGAATGGAAGTATTCCAATTGGTGCCTGGTGGAGTGTCGGATGCTACCACTGCTGCGTGATGTGTTGTGATTGGTTGCCACGGTGGCATTGTGTGTGTGGGTTGCCTGCTGTGAAACGGTCATTACTGGGTTCCATTTTTCGGTTCCAATTACCCGTAAACGACTTTTTAAAATTCGGACTGAACATTTGAGCGGCGCGAACAGAAATATGTGACTCCTGAACAATGCAATGTTTACACTTTTACAGACAATTATCTTTAAATTCAAGCAATTACACTCCAATAAAGAAAAGATCGATTTAAGTATGGTATCCTCTGTATTATAATTTAGTCAATTTGTTACCATTTACAGTACATGTTTTTTTTTTGTGCACCACCGGAGGCATGTTTTCAACAAAAATGAAAACGGGTATCCGGGTATCCGAAATTTCCTGATTTCGGGTATCCGGTTCCAAAAATATCCGAAAACTATCCAACTGTGTGTGAGTTGCCTGCTCGCTGAGGCATGTTAGTAGACTGTGGGGTGAGAGTCTTGCTGGATGGTAGGATTGAATGCCATATGCTGCTGATGAAAAAACCGATGTCCTAAGGACAGTGTCATGTTTATGGATCCCAGTAGCCTCTCTGATACGACGGGTGTACCAGTGCTTCTCGGGGCTATGATCTCTGCCTTCTGCCAATCAATGACATGGTCTAAATCGGTGGAGTGTTTGATGATCGCAGATTTGTTACATTCCTCTCTGCGGCCATGGGCTTTGTGTTCATTGAGCTGATCACAAGGTCCCTACCGGTCTCGCCAATGTACATTTTACCACATGTGCAAGGAATTCGGTAAACCCCACCTTGACTGCCAAGATCATGTCTGTCTTTATGGGTGTGTAACTTGTTGCGAGTCCAGTAGCAGACCTTAATATCAGCTTCCCGGAGGATATACTGGATTTTGTGTGAAATGTGGCCAATGTATGGCAGGACGGCAATAGGCTTATCGGATGCATCTGAGGATTGCAGTGTTTTCCTATTCGGGAGGAACTTTAGCTTAAGTCTGTACCCATGGTCTCTTAACAGGGCGTTAAGATGTTTCAATTCAGATGGCAAGTGTTTTTTATCACTGATAGTGATAAAGGATTTCACTGATGGTGATATTCCACCATGCAAAGCCTTAAATCTTAACTCTTATTCTCTTACTCAACAGACCTAGACTCAACCACGAGTTGAAACTTTCTGAGTTGGTCGTTTAATGAGTATTTTGATTCAAACAAAGTAACCATTTAATTATAGAAGCAGTTTTGCCTACATTGCCAATGTTGTATCTTCCCTATAATCAAAGCCTTCAATGATGATAAAGTCCACATACTATTTGCATCATAAGTAACAGACTTATTGTGCAACCTTTGATACAAAATTGAAATGAATTGGGATATTATCCCAACCATTCCAATAAACCCTCATGAATACATGTACAGACCTCAAGAGCTTCTTTGGTGATCTGTGTATTCTCCAGGCATGATATGGCTTCCAACACACCAACCATGTTAGTAACCTGAAACCAAGAGAGAATAAAGTTAATATCATTAGCTGAACAATTAACTTGAAAACAATTACATATACTTGAAACAAGTACATGTTAATAACAAATCATCATGTGATAATACAACACTTTTTTTGTTGCTGAAATTTGAAGAAAATAAACACTGGACTTGGCAAAAATACTCCAGTGGACCAAGCACCACTGGGGTTTATCAGCCATGAATTTTTTCTTATCTCAGATAAATGAATGCCCCAGAAAGTTAAGGCATTCCGATTGGTCAAGATGCGATCATAACGGCTGATATGGAATGGTCATTAGCAAGCATTCCAGCTATAACATTAGGCCAGCATGCAAAGTAAACATTTTTGGTCACGCTGACGTTTCATGTGTACAGTATGTGGATTTATTGGTTTCTAATTGGTTACTTTTTAACAAAAATTACCTTATATCGACATTTGAAAAATAAAAATCAAGATGGTTAAAATGGGAATAAAAAGTTTTATGCTTGGTTTTTCTTTTGGGATGTGGCTAGTGCTGCAATGATTACTCAGTTAACCGAATGTATATGGTTACTCAGTAAAATTTTTATGGTTCAGTTATCCGAAAACTACTTTCATAAAATTATTTCATTGTGCAATAACCCCATACAAAATCTGTCAACATCTCTTCAATTTTATTTTCCTGCCATCTTTGAATTTTTTTAAATTTGGTTCGGTTAACAGATTTTATGTTCGGTTACTTGGATACAAAATTAACCGTAAAACTGCAGCACTACTACTACTACTAATAATAATAATATTAATAATAATAATAATAATGTGGACTTATATAGCGCACGTATCCACCAAACTGGTGCTCAAGGTGCATTATATTATTACCCCTGCTCATCAGGCTCATAAATCATTCCTGAAACCATCTCAGCTCCCTGGGGAGTATACAACTCAATTGCTGCCATTACAGTGCATACAGGGCTAATCAAACACAAAAACCAACTCTGCCCTCACAGGTACCCATTTACTCCTGGGTGGCGAGAAGCAATTATGGTAAAGTGTCTTGCTCAAGGATACAAGCACCATGGTCGCGGTTGGGATTCGAACCCACATTCTGATGACTCGGCCATCAGAACACAAATCCGATGCACTAAACCACTCAACCATGGCACTAGATGTGGCCATGGGTGATAAATTGATAATAAACCTCCCCTTGAGTTCAGTAAATTATCACTGATGGCCAGGCTCCCATCAATCTTAATTCTGCAACAAACTTAATCCCAGACACTTATCATAAACCGAGAGATACACCAGGTATGACGGTCTGTAGTTCTCAACTCTCCGAGTCAACACTTGGGCCAAGGTCATGAAATCCTGTGTTCATGTTTAATTCCATTTCCAATGTCTTATTCATGTACTTTTCAGCCCAATCATGTACTGTATATTACCAGAGGTCTATTACCAACATGAAGTGTGTCACTCGTGAACTAACCTAGTCTTTGGCATAGTACTCCAAGAACAATGGATATGGGCCATTCATGACAAATTGTTCCACAGACTGACTAGCAAGGTCTCAAAAAGAAGCAGTGTAGTCTGGGAGACTATCTCGCATGCGCACCATAGCATTAAGCATGTTTTCCACAAAGAATGATTCGCATGCGTCTAGTTTAAGATTGCGTCTAGTTCTAGGAAGCGTGTACTGCTCTTCGATGCATCTCCCATCATACCTTACAGCAAAACTCATGAAATCAAGCTCATTGTGCGTCTTGGCGTATTTGGAGTACAA
This sequence comes from Zoroaster sp. YZ-2022, assembly GCA_029582265.1. Lineage (NCBI taxonomy): Eukaryota > Metazoa > Echinodermata > Asteroidea > Forcipulatida > Zoroasteridae > Zoroaster > Zoroaster sp. YZ-2022. The sequence goes on along the minus strand of CM055825.1, from coordinate 26,352,975 downwards.
TGCCATGGGTATGGATTACAGCAGGCTGGCACAATTCCTGTATGTATATTACATACTAGTCTATTTCCAATTTGTTTTTAACCCTAACTCCTAGGCCCATTTGCTTACATAACCTGAATCCTTCCTAACTCCCTAGGACCATTTGCTTTCACATAACCTGAATCCTCCAAAATCCTTCCAGTTGTAAAGCAAGCCACGACATGTGTGCATGCACATGTGTTTCTAATCTGTGATACATGTACATGGCCAGGGACCCTCACTGCATGCATGGAGCAATAAACAGTGTCCACTGACCCAAGCACTGACCTTGCAATTACTACAACAAACATGGATGTCCATCTACCATGGAAAGACAATTATGCCTAATAACCTCAATCCTTCAAAATCCTTCACTTTAGCAAAGAGGATTTTGGAGGATTTAAGGAAGGTTAGGGTAATGTGAATAGTGTATATGCACACAACTAAACTTTTGCTATGCAAAAAGTTCCCCGACTCCCAGACAATTTCAGTGTCATGAAACCAATTAAATGCACATCACTGATCTAGGAATTCAAATTCTGGAAAATAAAAGAGTCATACAAGAGTTACAATAAACGGTGGCTGCCTGAACCAAGTTTACTAAAACAAAAATAGTCCAGTGAACACACACTGTAAATGCAACAAGTCCAACAAATCTTGAAAGCAGTTGGACCTGCCTTTTCCCCGTTTAAAAGTAGGCTTGGTACACTGTACATGTATTTTCCATTTAATTTGAGAAACATGTACATATTGACACAGAATGTGTATATGATCACTGTTATCACCAATTAACCCTCCTATGCCCATGCTGAAATTTGGCCCAGTCAAGCACGGCACCCACAGACAGTCACGTGAGTATTTTTGGTTGCATTGCCAATTGGTAGGTCAAACCAGAGAGTCACACAGAGCTGTGTATGTACTGTCGAGTGGTTTTGGTTTGACCTATCCTAGCCGCATGTCCTTGCATTTATTTGAGTGCACTGCACAAAGTCAATGGGTTGGGAGTTACATACAAATTTTGAGTGTCTTTGGGTTTGACCTCCTATCACAGCCACATGTGCTTGCATTTTATTTGAGTGCACTGCACAAAGTCAATGGGTTAAGAGAGACATACAAATTTTGAGTGTCTTTGAGTGTTAAACCTATAGGAGGGTTAATGGCATAATGCAGACAAATTGTCCGTGTTATTACAGAAAATAATCCAAAATAATTATGGCAATATGGATTTAGAAGATAAAATGTACAGATTAAAAAAAATCCAAGACTGGCTTATTTATAAAACATCCTCCGAAATTTCTGGTTGTATTAAATTTTTAATAATGTATCACTTGAACTTCCTGGGAAACATGATATAAGCGGGCCCACTGGTGTTGCACTTTGTGAAATAAAAAAGACAGGCCAAATACATGTATTGTAGGTTCCATTTTAAATGTAGGATTAAGCTTACACGTTTCATGAATTTGAAAGCGCTCAGTGAATTTATTTTGAGGTACTGCGTATTCAGCATTCCAACCCTATTTAAAAGATATCTTTGAGGCATATTATTCAAAATGTTTTAATTAGTGCTGTGCATCCACTGGTAATTTTGGAACCGAGTACCTGGCCACTGTAATGGTCGGTTCCAGGTACATGTAAACTAATGGGGACAAAACTGGATTTTTCCATCGTGTCGTCATGATCGATAATTCCCTCGCGCTTAACGCATGAGCATAAAAGTGGCCTTCATTTCCATTTGTTCATTAACATTCGTTCATTACAAAAATAATGATAACACAAAAAGAAAATAATAAAAAATAACAGAATTGATAATTTATTACTGTTAAGAATTTTATGAAATAAAACAAAGTACCTGAAACCTTATTATAAACATGGAAGATCGGTAGAGTGTTCAAAGGCGGTCATTCAGTGTCTGAAATTTTACATCAGATTTTTAAAAGTGGGTTTCAGGTAAGTGAACTGGTAAAAGGAACTGGGTATTGAACTCAACTGTCGGGTACCTGTAACCCGGTACCCATGAACCAGTTACCCGTCATCAGGCCTATTTTAATTTATAAAATGACCATCCAAAATGTACTGCCCAATCAGGTGCATCACATTTTAGCTTCTGCATTAGATCAAATCATTGGCTGATAATGCCGGGCTGTCAAAGGTGTGCATGTTTGCACCGTATGCAATTTCAGTCATTAGTTCATTGCATTCATATGGCTGCTTCACATAAATAAGTACACACAGTGCACTATGCCCAAGTACCCTATCACAGGCCTGATACATATCCTATTGGTAGGGGCAAGGCAATTTAAGCTAAGTTAAGGGCACCTCTATGAGGAAAATGTAAATTTCTATTAAGAATACTTCAAAGGCACCCAAAGCAATGACCAAAGTATTGCTGCTGACCAATTTGCCTCCATTGCCTCCGTATAGTGGCCATCCAGGCCTGCCTATCAAGCAGCAAAGACGGTGGTGCATTCTCATCACCAGAGTCGCTATGATGTAGCACAGATAAAGATAATAGTGCAAAGGCGTACATTCTTTGGATACCAGACAATAAAGGGGACGGGCATATTCTCTGGATTGTGTTTCAGATTTATGTTCTATATTTGCAGAGCAGGCAGTGAGCATTATACCTCATGGCATTGTGTATGAACATGTAACATGGATACTATAGAACATACATGTACATGTACATACTATGAGCCTATGCTGTCGATGCGCGTCAGTGATACTTCATGTGATTTTGTTTCACATGAGTTTCTTCGAGAACAGAATCAGAATCAATTACATTCAGGTGCAGAGAATGTCCTGATTGCGTCAATGGTGAAACTGACCCCTACTGTATGTGTACATTGCACCTGAGCTTTAAAGAAATGTTTTAACACATATATCCAGTCATTGTTTTCATTGAAATAATCCACTACTACTCCAGTAAAATGAGCCCACATCACTTCTTCCAAGCCATCCAATTTGGACCCTGTGGGAAGAGGTTAGGCCAAAAAAAAAAAGTCTCAGATTTTCTGAGGTCTCCATGCATATCAGCTTTTTTAGTTTCCTTTTTTTGCTATGAAACAATGTCCAATTGCAGCCAAGGTGCTGGATCGAGTTGGACTACCGATGTTGCATTTTAAACGACTTTTTCACATAGGGGTATGAACATTTGCCCGATTTGTGTGGCCTGTCTTAGCCACCATACTTTGTGTATGGGTTCCAATAACTACAGACATACATACATACATAATATATATATATATATATATATATATATATATATATATATATATATATATCAACAAAAAAGTGTGTCACCACACCCATTTTGAAGCCCACCTATGACCAGAATCCGGAGACTTTGTTTTGGCTTTATACGGCTCATGGTCCATTTTTCCCCTAAGTTTGATTTTGTCAAAAACTTGCATACATGGAATGTTAACATGACCCTATAGCAGCCTATGACTCCATCAATCACAAAATCATCCATCTCACTGATATGGCTTATATCCGGAAAAAATACAGTCCTGCACTGAACTGGTTTGAATCCTATATCAGAAATAGTATACAAACTTAAATTGATTTCATTGTCCCGATCCCACACAGATGCCAGTGTCCCCAAGGCTCTATGCTAGCGCCATTGTAATTTTTCCATCGGGACAATTACACACTACTTCTTTTGATGCATTAACCAAGGGTTTGTGAGTCCATACAGCTACATGTAGGATCAATGGACCAGAATCAGATGAATATGAATATACTTTAGTCTGATGACAACCAAGTTCGTGCAATGGGACACAGTTTTAGCGAGATATAAAAGTAACTTTGTTACTAGTACCGTGTAGTGACATGACATTTGGAGACATAACAATATTCCAATAAACAAATTCCAGCAATATTTTAATTAAAAAGGGCTATATATGTATTTGATGTTGGCAACATTTTTGAAATATCGTCAATATGGTGATATTTCGATATCTTCAAAAACTTCACCAATTTAGATGATAATTTTTTGAATATCATATCATTATATTATCGTGATATCATCGATGCATCCAGGCCTAACTAACGTGCATACCAAACTCTGCCGCTAGACTTGTCACATCATCCATTCATACACTATGTTTTTATCATGTCTAGCTCCATCTTAAAGAAATGCTTTGTGCTACCAAGACAACTAACAAAAAACTTGCACACTGGTTCCAACTTACCTCTGCTGTCGTCAAAAGGTCCTATGATCATCTAATTAGCATTTTGAACCACCTCTACCCCAACCTATGCTAACATTAACACTAAAATTTAAAACCCCTTATCTAGGGATCCATCTTAATCATCCCTGTAATTTTTCTCCATTATAGTTAAACCATGAAACAATGCTTTACTGAACAGGTTGTTCATTAGTGGGTCACAGCTAGCTGCAAAGATGCAATTATTATGGGAACCAAGGATCATGTTCAATAGCAAAATGCTCATTATAGTTGCATTGTAACTGTATTGCGTTTCCGTTTTATTTACTATAGTTTTCATGTTTCTATGTATTTCATATGTATGCACGTACCTATTTCGTAAGTATAATTTCAAATAACTGGAACTAAGACAATTAGGTTTACGGGTAACACATGTGTGTCATAATCACTTCTTGGATGAGTGATGTGGTTCTGAAAAGAACCGATATTGAAGATAGTTTGACGTTTTAAAGTGTACACCGTTCAAAATATCAATAACTATCCTCACTACGGTTCTTTTCAGAACCACATCACTTCTTCAAGAACAGATTATCACATGGCATACCCGTAAACCAATGTTCTTATCATATCCACCATGCAAAGCTTCAAATCACGGAAAGAATGTTGTATCCGACCGCCACTTTTAAGGGTTTTGGGGGATTCTTTTGCAACCACTAACCAGTTAAAAATGATTCTATCGATTTTTGGGTAGCCTACAGAAAGTGAACTATCTTTAAAATCCACTTTTATGATAGTTTTCGGAATTTATTCCTTCTGAAAATGCTCCCCTTCAGAAAATGGAAGGATCCTATTATAGTTGCCACTGTGCATGTACAATGACCGTGTTGGTCACTAATGTGTGAGTTGACAAGATCAGACTGACATGATTGAGGAAGTCATCGTATACCAAAATGCCTTTGAGATATGTCCATCATCATCCATATGTTCTCCACCTTACTAGGTAGGTAAGATTACATTATTGGTTATATTGAATGAGAAAAAGTGGAGTTCGGACATGACATTCTACCCCAAATCACATTTAAATTTGAAAGCTAGAATTTGGAAAATGGCGTCCAAATATGTTATTCTTTGAAAATGGACTGTCCAA
>CM055825.1:26286444-26347141 GCA_029582265.1 Zoroaster sp. YZ-2022 | reverse complement strand
AAAATTTTTTTTTCTGAATTGTCATGTGTTTTATAATTATCAGGACAATTTGTTTCCTGTCATCCTCCCCCATAGCAGTTACTTTTATACAACCACCTAAACCATATTTATTTTAAATCGCTTCTTTGAAACATCCTGACCAAAATTTCCTGGAGATCATGTTATTTATATGATAAACTGCTAAAATGCGTGTCACACATGCGTTTTATCAGTTACCACCCTTAACCCCAAAGCAAATAAAACTAGACTTAAGTGTTTGTCATATGACAAACACAGGTGTTCGGATTTTGTCAGGGTAGTGATGATGACGTCAGAATGTTTTTGTAAATATTTTTGACAATTAACAATCTGTACAATGGTGCAAAAACTGTGAATTTACCTGTTGTGGTTGTTGAGATATGATTTTGTTTAATATTAAAATTTGACTTCCGGTTTGGACAGGAAGTAAGGTCAAATTGGGGTCACCTTTATGTAAATATTTTTCGACAATTAACAATCTATACAATGGTACAATAAATGTCAATTTTACCTCTTGTGGTTGTTGAGATATGATTTTTATTAATATTAAACTTTGACTTCCGGTTTGGACAGGAAGTAAGGTCAAATTGGGGTCATCTTTCGTAAATATTTTTTGACAATTAACGATCTGTACAACATTAGGTGTTTGTCCTTTGGACGAATACAGAGCTGTTACGCTAATTATACGTTGTGGTGGAATTAAATACTGTATCATCACAGCTTTATCATTACACATTTTTAGCCCCGAGGTGGTGTGTGCAGGTCTTGTACAATACAATGACAAATTCGATCAAGTGTTATAATATTTAAATGTTTGGTTCAGTTTTTTAAAACAATACTTATAGGGAAGAGACAGCACAATGTAATTTGAAGGATAACTGTAAAATAAAAAGAAACAAACAATACTGAAATATGATCTTCGGATTGTTACATGTATCTATGTGTCATTAACTGTTGAAAATACATTTTCATAAATAGTAATGTTAAAGTTATTGTTTAAAGGTGGCAATATCTTCACGATCAACAGGGCATGGAATCAGAGTTCAAGTTCTAGTTTAACTCAGTGACTGAAAATAATACTCACATGATAAGGTCATATTTGCGTTGCTGCTGCATAAATGAGCCAGTAATTTTTAGTCACTATGTTCGTCTTAAACTAGGACACCAATTCCATGGCCCGTTTGTAGAAAGTATGCTCTGATCGTGACGATACTGTCTGTTTAACCAATTGTGTTTATGGGATTGATGGTCAGTACTATCCCAATGCGAGCGTACAAATAAATAGGAACTTTAATTGAGTGATCTGGCAAAAGGTATTCCAAGGCTGACACACCCATGCAATGAAGATTGGGGGGTGGGGGGTATGTTTACTATGTTTATATGGCCCAACTGCCAGCGATTCACTGTCGGCAATATACATTTTACTAGATCACCAACAGATATTGCTTAATAATTACATTTGTGAGGATGTTTGCGTCCAGTCAAAAAAATAAGAATTCCTCAGTACTATTTTTGTTCTAACATGTTAAAGAAATTCCTAGAAAGACCTAGATGTGTCTTGAGGTCCTGAAAAAACAATACCCTTGAGGGTCAAGACTGCCACAGATAGGATAAGTCCATATAAAATAATTTGAATAATACGTTAACTCCTTTGATGAATGTATAAACTTCAAATACTGGCCATTGGATCACAAAGTTACACAGACTCTAACACACCTTGTAGCAGTAGCACAAATGGATATCGTTGATCTGAAATATAAACGAATCATGTAAAAACAATATTAAATTTTTTCAAAGAGGGACGAAGAATAATGGGTCATGCTAACAAAACACACATAACTTAGAATGCCCTTATATGTTATTATCAGGATGATGGATTGATGGATTGATGTAACTTCAAATTATCCCTTCAGAACAATGCCTTTAAGTTAGGTTTTACAATGGAATAGAACTACATGTGACGTCTTCCTTCCTCCATTATGTGACCGTTTCATTATCTCAATAAAGGTGCTGATATTTGTTTCTGGTCTACTTTAGTGAGAAAATTAAGTGCTAGTATAAAGTAAACTGCAATGCAGCCATCACCACACAAGACATAAACACTACTATTATTATGAGGAACTACAGACACTATAGTGTAGCTAAATTAACTTGTACTTTTACCAACGCGTACTCCACCGGATGTCAATCCGTACACATGCCAGTAAATATTCAGTAATAAATATTTTTCTGGGTTGAGTTGACCAAAATAAGTGTGAATTGGTAAAAGTATGAGCACGCATACGAGTTGACCTGTTTCACTTCAGGCGCGGCACATGTGATACCATTGCCACACTAAGGTTTTTAACGTTAACCATGGTTTTATGTAATCAATATCTATAAAATTATACTAAAACGAACATACATCTATAAAAAATGTGAAAGTTTACATACCTTCAAACGAAACCAAGTAATGAAGACCACTTCCATTAATTGTGCACGGATTCTCAAATGATCTGTTAACGTAAGACGTTAAACCATACCATCGTGTAGCCTACAAACTGAAGATTGACTTGAACAGTTACGATACTGCATTTGGATGTGGTGTCAACGCCGTGTCGGGGTGCTGTAGGCTGGAACTTAGTCTGAGCCATGATACATCAGAGTCAACATGCTGTAAAAAATAATAGGAAAGTTTTATAAGTACATGGACCAAAAATAAAGTATTTAAAATTTCAGAGAAGTTCTAATTTATGTGAATGAGGAAAATAATACATCACAGTGAACATGCTGTACAAAATAGTAGGAAGGTTTTACAAGTACATCATGGACCAAGAATAAAGTATTTGAAAATTCAGAGAAGTTCTAATTTATATGAATGGGGAAAATAGTGTATAATTTTGTAGTAGCTGCACCATTAAAATTGAAAAGGGCATTGGTTGTTGTCAAAATTGCACACAATTATTCTTGACAATGTGTAATAAATTAAAGAAATGTTCTTGCATGAAACTCACATCAAAAGAGAAAGGTATTTAAGGAAATTGGTGAGTCTCATAGTTTCATGTGAGAGAGGCCTCCCCAGGGAGCATGCATTGCAGGACTAACATTAACAACTTATACAAGTACATGAAGTATTGTGTCATGAATATTGTGCATTTTTCCTGTGAAATAATTGTCTGTGTAAGTTGATTTGTATCTAAGATCAAGGGTAAAAAATTAAGGGAAAGTGCAGTAAACAATCACTACTTGACGTTAATTTGTGCACAAACTTAAGATTTTTGGAGAAAACATAAATTACAAAATATGGCATAAAATTTCAACTGAAAAATTGCCATAACCTTAGCAACTGAATTTTTCTATCCTTATTTACATTCTAAATACATTTTAGTGACATCTGTTCATATTTTGTTAAAAAAGGGGCGAGTTGTTTACTGTTCAAAGTACAATGTACTTCCTTCCTTCATGACATAACTAACGTTAAGAACGTCAGGCACAATGCAATTGCAACTACATTAACGTTACCAGCCAACCCAACGCTTAAAAAATGGCTTTTCTTGTATAAAAACACGAAGATAAATACAGGAAATCCTCTTAACAATTAAATTCAAGATACCTACCCTTTATGACTATGTTGGTTGAAGTACGAGTTGGTTGGAGCACGAGTTGGCACGAGTTGATCAGTAATATCACATATTTCACACTCGTATTTTCATAAAAATACAATATCTTTCTGAGTAAATCTGTTTCTGTCGATTGAGGGCGACATACCGTTACACCGGCCGGACTGTTTTATATGCCCCGCTCAGTCGATTGAGTATTGCGGACGTAGTGGAAATAACATATTGCGCGTAAATTTTCAAGAAAAGTGTGTTTCTTTTTTTACAAAAATGTCGTGTTTTCAGTACAAATAAATATCAAACTCAAACATATCCTCGTGTCTAATGTCACATATTTCACACTCTTTACACTCATGATAAATTACATATTTTTCCCCGACTAAATCAGTAATTTTATTGATTTTTCAGATCCCTCGATATGATTTTTTTAATGATTATACTTTGAATTATCGTAATTCGATATCTGATGACCTAATCATGACGTCACAAATTCTGTTTCATCTACGTGTTAAGTTCTAAGTATATGCCAAGTTTCAAGTTCATATGAAGTTTGCAAGTATGTGTTTTTTTGTAGACAGTCTATCCAGAGAAGAAGAAGGAGAAGAAAAGAAAAAAAACGAACAATAACAATAGGTGTTTCGGGTGCATACCCGAACACCTAACAAGTTTAAAACAAACAGAATTGGAGCCGACCTTACTTTTGTTTGTTTTGGCAATCTAAATGCAATGGGCGTATTAAGTACACATGACTTGTGTAGGGCAAAATTAAATAAATTGTTTATAACCCGACGCAAGAATCACTTGCTTAACATAGTAATAATTTTAGCAATACAAAATTTAGGTGTAAAAGTAGGCCTACTTTAATAATAATGGAAATATTTCCAAAATTGCTGCCACGTTGAAATCCAGAATGGCAGCCAAAGATGCCAATGAAAAGAATGGCACCCTAACTATATTGCCCTAAGGAATAAAACCATGTTCCAGATGTAGGCATTCACTCTTCGATGTTGCTATGCATATCAGCTGGCTAGCAAGTCAAATTAAGAAAAACAAACCAAAATGGCTGCCCCTTTAAAATTCAAGATGGTGGCCTTGGCCATACTTTACAAAATAAGTAATATTATTTTCAGATTTCAAGACTCAAAATATAACATTAAATGGAAAACAACAATGTATTAGGTGGTCAGAGAGTAACAAATTTGGGAAAAATATGTCCAAAATGGTGGCCATTTTGAAATCCAAAGGAATGGATTTAACTGTGGTGCTATGCTCGTCACAATTTCGTTTATTTTTGTAGGGTATGTTGCGATTCACAGAAACGTATTTTCAGTATGTTCTCCACACCCGAGACATGTGCATCCCCCTCTCAGATTCAGATCCCTTGGGGCTTGTAAACAAAAGTGTGTCTCAAAAACTGGCTTTGTGCAAACATAGCTGCATTACAAGCAGTCAAGGACAGAGTATAGTTTAACAGTGTTATGTCACTTTCTACATGAGATAGTAAGCTGACTCTAAGAGGGGATTGCTTTGGGGTTAAGGGTGGTAACTGATAAAACGCATGTGTGACACATTTTAGCAGTTTATCATATAAATAACATGATCTCCAGGAAATTTTTGTCAGGATGTTTCAAAGAAGCGACTTAAAATAAATATGGTTTAGGTGGTTGTATAAATGTAACAGCTATGGGGGAGGATGACAGGAAACAACTTGTCCTGATAAAACACATGACAATTCATGTTTAATTTTAGGCATAAAATCGCAAGATACATGTAAATGAAGCCTAAGTGCATATTAAATTTAAATGTTAGCTATAACTTTGAATAACTAGTTCAAGATATATTCGTCGGGTCAGAGCAGAAAGGACTTATAAGATCTATACTTTCTTTCTGATGAAAATTATACTAAAATTTTGTCATGCTTAATACATGCCTTTCTAAGGATTTAAGATAATTCTGGCACAGTACCCCAAATATTTATTATCATGCTGGCTTCAGTTCATGGAGTTTCAGATTAAAAACTAGAGGTTAGGCTTTTGATGAAAACGCTGACATGGGTTTCGGATGTATTGATAATATTGGGCACTGATCGATGTCCCAAGTTCTTTGTTTAGTGTTAAGAAAGTTATGATATATTGAAATACGCTGAAAATGCGCATTCATTGTAGTTATTGTAACATAAGTTGCATTGTGTGTTACTTAGGACGTAAAGATACGAGTTGAGACGAAGTTTACGGTTGATGATACGGTTTTATACATGTCGGATGGTGAAGGCATTCTCTGCTCTCACTAAGAATTCACAAGGTTTATACACACAATCTATGAACACTTTCTTATAAGATCATAACCTTAAAAGGACTTGTTTCATACCTTATGAATGATACATTTTGAATAATTAGACAATACAATATGTTTGGTTGGTTTTAGAAAGAGACGCTGTCCTAAGCAAATCGATGTAGAGTGGTCATCCATATTTGGACATACACATACCCTGACCAGAGCCTACACTGCTGAGGTCATCACTACTTAGAATGTGGTGCTCACCAGTAAGGAATGTGCAAGGTGGCTGAAATAGCTTTACTTTGGACTTACGTAACGCCCACTTATATTTTATCAAATCTAGAAACACCAGAACTCTAATATAATGTTACCAAGTTATACATCCGTGAAATTAATGTATTTTCCCTTATTGTAGCGTGGTGATAGTACTAACTCGTCCAAACGTAATTTTAGGCAAGACCCGATCGACAGTAGATGGGACAGTAGGTGGCAAGAGACTGCTGTTTGTTATTGTTCGAAATGTAATGGGCACTGTGTAAATGAGATTGAAACACACTGATTTGCTATGAATTGCAGCCACAATTGATGGATTGATTGGAATTCTGCCGTACTGTGTTTCATACGACTTTTTCCGCATAGGGGTATGAACGTTTGCCTGATCTGTGAGGCCTCTCTTAGCCATCATACTTTGTGCATGGGAAATTTGGTCTGGTTCCAATAACAGCGTATACATGTATCACGTATTTCACTGGTTGGAAAAAACAATTACCAAAACAAAAGAAAAAAAAGTGCTCCACCGCACCGATTTTGAAGCCAACTTATGAACTGGAATCCGGAGAATTTTTTTGGCCTTTACTACTCAAAAGAGAAATTATATTTATGTTGTCACTGCAAACAATCCAACGTGGATTTCTGTCTTAGGATGACATTTAAATTTTAGTTTTTGGGGGATTTTGTTTTGTTTTAATGATTGTTTGTGTTCATTTCAACGTGGATTTCTGATTGCCCTTGAGACAGAAATATGTCAAGGGATGTTTGATACTATAGTATCGTCAACTTTACATCAAGAAAGTTTTAGTGTTTTGGAGATTACCAATTTTATGTTAGGAAAACTGCCTCGACAGGAGTATGCATTACTCTCTTTGAAATGTTGAACCTACATTGAGCAACCAACCTGTGAAAGTTACAGCTTATTATATACATTGTGTCGTTAATGAGAAAGGAGATCAAAAGTTGGGGAAAAAAGAAAAATCGCCCCTTCTACAATGTACTGTATTGACCCTAAATGGGCTTTTGTACAACGGCGCACCCAGGATTTTGTCTTAGGGGGGGGGCTCAAAGAAAATTTTACTCTCACAAATCAACTAGGCCTAGTATGTATATGTACGTATGTATGTAATTTTGGGTTGTATGTATGTATAATATGTATGGATGGATTTTCCCATTAGGAACTCAGTAACCTCCCATGGAGGGACATAAACGCCAAGCTGGCAAGAGCCAATCTCACTCACACACAAACATTAGTGTATCGTCTATAATTACGAACTGCACAAATCAATCAATTGTGATTCAGTAACTAGACGACAATACTTAATATAGGCATTGTGAAATCAGCGGTCAGCCTGGCATTCCGAACTCACAACCTTGTGATTGCAAGCCCTGCAGTCTAACCACGTGACCACGGTGCCATTAGTATAATAGGGGGCAGTGAGCAATTTTTAACCTCTATAAAATTGTCCTAGTAGAGGCATAGGATGTAAGGGTGTTCAAAAACTGGTTCGGTAGAGGCATAGAGTATAATAATAAGGGTGTTAAAAAACTGGCTCCTAATCCTTTCAGTTATGATACCTATAGTTGTTGATTGAAAAAAAAATCATTTATTTGTGACAAATGTACAACTTTACTTAATAAATCTAGTGAGGCAATAATATTAAAGTGAAAAGTCCAATCTACTACGCGGTGCTACCTCCTTTCCATCAATGGGCGGCAAATTCCATGAACAAGTGGGCGGCAAACCCAGATCCTACCGGTAATCTTTTTCTCTTTTTTTTGTTGCTAAAACGGTGTCACATAATAATTATTTATATCAGATTACTGTTAAAAAATAAAATTAAAACCCTAACCTGGGCATGTATGTGATGTGTAATTTGGAAAGGGTAGGATTGCAGGCCTTTTTAATGCCCTGCACATAGCCGAGTTAAAGAAAAATGGAGAAAAGGAAGCAATACATGATAAAATAAGATTAGATCTGGTCGTTGCACCAGAGTTACATATTCATTATACAACATCTAAAAATAAATCATTGTGTGTAAACAAAAATGTATGACTTTTTCCTTACACTTGTCCGGCATTCCCCTTGAAAAGGGAAAAAACACTTAAATTTGAAAAATGCCGAAACCACGTAAAATATATTTTAGCCCGGACAAATTGGCACGTTGGTTTCAAATGTTTATGTTATTGTTGCAAATTTAAACAATTATAGTGAGATTTCATGAGACATCATAATAAAATAATTTTGGCACAAAGAAGAAAAAAAATGCGAGTGGCAAAGATGAAAAGAAATCCACCCTGCCGCCGGGCCGGAAAAAAAACATTTGCAACTTTTCTCCTCCTCCTCTCTCTCTCCTTTTTTTCCTTCTTCTTTTTGTCCCCTTTTTTTCGGGGACCCTCTTGGGGGGGCTCAAGTACAAAGTGTATTCTCATTCTTCTACCCGGAGTTTCATGCAGCTATATATAGCCTACACTTGTTTTGATAATGGTATGATTTTACTTTTTATTTTATATCCAACATGTTGCGTTTCTCTGTTTTTGTTAGGCCTATGTCTATGTTTCTCTTCCTTCAGAAATGTCGTTCTATTCCGAAACTACACCGGGATAGGCCTAGGTCTATTGGCTCCGCGTTGCTCTAATTTTTGTTCATGCACCGAGCTGTGTTTATCATTTTGTATGCCCGCAATTTTGTTATAAAAAACAAAGATTTGAGGTCCAAGGTCCATACATATAAAGGGATTGTGTAAAAATGGTCCAATATCATGACCTGGGGTCCCTGACTTCCAACTGAGTTTGGATACACTAATACGCCTAAGCCCTTAAAAAGTGGTCCTATTTACTTACAAGCGTATAGCTATGGACACTTTTTCCAAAAATTGATGTTTTTCAGTGTGGGCATTTTCACTAGTGTAGAGGGTGCATTCCATTGGAATGAGAATAACTCGACGGGCCTCTGATGGACTACCCACATTCAATTAAAATAAAGGTTAGACATCAACATATTTTGTCTTGTAACTGAAACATATTTGAGATTTCTAAGTATTTGTTAATGAGTTTTGAACATTTTCTATTTAGCATTGGTTTGTACGTATGTTTTACTTGTTAGGCTTTCTGGTCATCAGTCGGCTTCAAAATTGGTGCGGTGACGCGTGTTTGGCCAACAGGGAAATACGGATACGCGGGGACCATATTTCCCACATACAAAGTATGGGGGCTAAGAGAGGCCTCACAAATCGGGCAAACGTTAATACCCCTATGTGAGAAAGTTATTTAAAACACAGCACGGCAGAATTCCAATAGATCCAGCAATTTTGGCTGCAATTGGACATCGTTTCATAGCTAACAAAAAAATATAAAATAAATGCCGACCAAATGGAGACCAGGAACCGCGCGGAGACTTTTTGTTTTGCCTTATGTCTCATTATGGACTGTTGTCTGCTGTCTGCATTGTTGGTTGGTTTGTTAGTCGGCGTGTCTACTGTTCTTGTGTTGTGTGGATTTTGTTTTTACCTTATATTGATGTTGCGTACTTGTATTCTTGCTTTGTTGTAATTAGGCCCAGGGCCATAATTGTAACTGTTACAGATTGAGCTGTATATACAAAGGATTACAAAATCATGTGTTTTTAAACGACGATTGAATCATTCTAATCTTATCTAATTTAATCTTATATATTTATGCAAATTATATTTTTTAATCTGTTAGAAAACAGAAAAGTGAAAATATTTGTATTATTATTATTTTGTATTCGGTTCTCGTTCTAGGTGGGCACGTGTCTGCTATCGATGATTTCACTTGCGTCACAAAACCCCGTATTGGTATTACCACCGATGACACCTACATAGCCGGTTTTTTTGTCAACTTCAATGGGGAGCTCTCCTTTGTCCGTACGGTGAACACGTACACCCATGGAACCACAGATAAATCAGACCTATCATTACCCTCGGGAAACTACGTTGAAACACCGGAAACAAGTGGAGATGAAATGATTTCTGTTTTACGGTTGCCATCCTCTGATGGGACTTCAAGAATTGGCGCGTTTGCTTGTATGGCAACGAAGAGTGGAGGTGATGTGACAGAAATAGAAACCGTTATTATGAGCAAAACAGGTAATTGGCTAATTAAGTGAGGCATACTTCAAATTCCTATCTGATAGCCGATTAATTTGACAGACAAAACTTTTTCGGGGGGGGGGGGGATTCAAGGGACAATTCTCCGACAGCCCATTGAAGTTCAAGGGGAACGATCGTTCTACATACATTTATTCTCCGACAGATTTTGTCCCACTGCCGTCAGTCTGACGGTCCATATTTTCCTGACAATAAGCTATTTTAAATTCAAGCCTATTCTACGTCAGAACATGGAGCTCTCGGACAAATCTACCACCGGTTCAGTTCTAACGAAATCAGTTAAAATCCCATTGGTTCGATCGACAGCTAAATTTGATCTGATTTTCGGACTCATGGGTTGTTTGGCTTATTGTGATTATATTGCTATTATATTGTTATTGTAATATCAAGCGGTCTCGCTTGATGTAGGGTTCAGAAAAAATGGTTCACATTTCGATTATTTTTACAGGGTTAATTAAAACAAAAGAAGAGGCACAATCCCCTTGCCATTTCTTGGAAACACCACCGATGGTCCGACCAGATGATTTGTCCGGGTGTTCCGTTGGGGATAGTCGATATTTTGACATCCATGCATCGGTCTGATGGTCCTCTGTTCCGAAATTTGTATTGTGCCGGGACGTTGGGGTCCTGCAGTTCATTGTTCGGACCATAGAGAGTTTCCTTCGCTGTGGTCGGCCCGTGGAGGATCCAAGAAATGGCAAGACCGGGGCTAGTTTGTGCCGCTTATTTTGAAAATTAACCCTATAAAAAATATTCGAAATTTAAACCTTTTTTAAGATTGTGAGCCTGTAATTTTTGTATGTACTTTTGGCCGTGTGGATTTGATAGCAAGGGGTCAACACATGAGAAGGAAAAAAGGTGGATATAATGATAACTCCTTCAATGGCTATTATGAGCTATGCATACAAATACAAGAACATATTAATCAGGTTGATTAATGATTTGTATCAACAACGTGTTGCAATCAAAAACATTTACTGGGACGACAACTGCAGCGGTGACCGGGTCATCGTTAGGTCTGACGTCTGTCTTAAACAAGCTCCTGGCCGCGATTGTTTTTTTTGTTTTTTTCGAATCCAAGATAGTTAAGATTTGTTATTTTATTTTATTGATTTATTTCTTTTTTTGTTTAATTACAAAATTAATTCAGAAGCAAAACATTTTTGTATAATATTGTAATTTACGACTGTGGGGGACAAAAGTGCACATACAGTTGCATAGAAAAATATTAAATCCCTGCCATCATGTATGAACGCCAAGCGCTTGACCGACGTAGTAACAATTGATTTCGTTTGATTTTTTTTTCCGAAGAAAAGCACAAAGTTAATTTCGGCATCTTTTCCGAACTTTTTTCAACAGTGCGCAGTCGAACCCATTTTAAAAGTGCCAGTAATAAAACAAGTCAGAAACAAATTGTTGTTAAAATGCGTGGAAGAACATAAAAGAATCATATTTTTTTTAATTGTAAATATATTTTCCGATAGAACTATTTACAGATAGTTCTACGTTTCGCAACCGTGAGCCTTATTTCCGGACAGAATTATCGGACCAGATTGTTCCGATTTTCCGCGAACCCATTTTGGATATCAAAACCACAAGATTTACTTAATAAATAAATATCTAAATTAATCTGAATAAGTTTCAGCTGCGTCCAGTGGCAACTTTTCCTACAGTTGTAATTACAATTCCGGTCAGTCATCGAGGGTTTGTATTTTATTTTCACTGTCGCAGCTGACTTTCTGCCAACCCACGTGAGCCAGACGGTAAACATCGACGATACAGTTAGTCTGACCGTCACTGTTAGGGATACATCCCGCTCCAAAACCCGATGGAGGAAAGATGGCAGCGGCGTGTTTGCGGGGATGAACGATAGACTTAATTTCGATGTCAATGGTGCGAGCATTCAAGATAGAGGCATGTATGAGTGTCATCTTAAATGGGAACAAAGTTCAGGAAATCAGGCACTCATGCGGTTGCTTGTCAGAGGTAAAAGAGGCAGTTTTCTTTCAAGCAAATTTTAACTAAAACAATTCAAATGCAATTAACAATTTAGCACAGACGTATGTATTTAGTCCGAATGCCTCTTCCGTTCACAGTTTCCTAATTTTAGAACAATTTTGTAATTGTCCCAGTGAACAATGACAACATTATTCTTAAAATGGGAGACTGTGAATGCAAGAGCCATTCAGATGAGGACAAACCACCACTTGTAATTGTCCACCACTTGTTGTCCAAACCACCACTTGTTGTCCAGAGGGATGTCTGTAGGATCAAATTTTATTGAGGTTATATGAATTCCTGAGTTTATAAATTGTGTTCGTCGTGACAACACAATGTCACACATTTATTTCCATGTTGGCAACAACTTAATCCATATTGAGCACAATAGTACATCACAGATTATTAATATTAAGCACAGTTGACAATATGTTAAGTGTAAATTACAGGATTTATGCATTAAAACTTGGCAGTATTACCAACATGTAGAGAAAAATGAAGCATAATGTTTTTAAATCTTCCTCTATGACAGACAAAGACTTAGACATGACAAGGACATGTAATTGATAATTACATTTGAACAAATTATGTAGGACTATACTGTGAACAAATTTGTTTAAACAACTTTTTGTTAAAAGGTTGTCTTTTTAACAGTATAAAATTTCAATGCTTTACAATTTCTTCATAAAATAATAACAAGGAGAAAAGCCGATACTATGCTACAATTAATGATTCAAAATGATGAACGTTTACAACTCCTTTGGGTGTGGGGGCAGGGCGGGATTAGTGCAGGGTTGGTAACTTAGATTAGAATCACCCCCCCCCCCCACCTTAGACAACAAATTTAAAGCATTCAATTACAGATTTGTTGACGAAAATTTAAAAAACATCATTTATTTGAATTAAGCTGATACCTCATCATTTTCTACACCATTGCAGGATGCAATCAAAATAGTTGGAATACGCCCTCTTGTGATAGAGGATGTCCAATCTGTTTTAATGGCGGTATTTGTGATGATGAAAGTGGAGACTGCATTTGTCCGCCTGGATTCAGTGGTGGGTTCTGTGAAATAGGTGAGTGTAATAATTAATTTATGAAAAACAGAGACAGACACTATCGATACTAAAGAGGGAAAGATTTGTGTATCTGTGCTTTTATTGCTTTGAAGTTTGTTCAAAACTGAAGCAGACGACAAAATCAGGTCAGCTGGCAAAGGTTGTGCACAAATAAAATGACCAAAATAATGTTCTGTAAAACACAAATTATGTGGTAAGTCAGAGTCCATGTTAGAACTGCAAGGACCCTACAATAATTATAACATAACCCTAACCATGCTTGCAACAAGATGCAACAAATGTAAAATAAAAGTTGTTGGCGTTGCATCTAGCTTGTTGCCCTCAGCAGAGAACAAAAGAACCATTGTTCTAGCTGGTAGATATTGTTTGCATTGAGCAGCCTGCATACTTTACTGTTGTAGCATTGTGCTTTTGAAATGCCTGTGGGGGATTAGGGTTAAGAACCAACCTGTGAAAGTTTCAACTTATAATTGGGAGGGTAGAATGTCGTATCTGGCCGCCACTATTTTTCATTAAATATAACGAATAATGTAATCTTACCTACCTGGTAAGGTGGAGAACATATGGATGATGATGGACATATACTTCAAATTATTCCAGGATATTTATTTTAGGAAAAATCATGCATTTTTGGTATACGATGACTTCCTCAGTCATGTCAGTCTGATCTTGTAAACTCCACAATTAGTGACCAACACAGTCATTGTACATGCATAGTGGCAACTATAATAGGTTCCTTCTATTTTCTGAAGGGGAGGATTTTTTTAGAAGGGAAATCAAGTCCGAAAACCATCATAAAAGTGGATTTTAAAGATAGTTTTTGCTTTCTGTACCACCAAAAATCGATAGAATGATTTTTTAACTGGTTAGTGGTTGCAAAAAAAATCCAAAAAAACCCTTAAAAAGTGGCGGCCGGATACGACATTCTTTCCAATTGGGATCAAAGTATATCCCAATAAGGATGGTATAATTGTCATAGACCCTGTTACAGTGTTAGCCCTAATAAAGTTTCAGCATATTTAATTAGGGCTAACAGGTTCAGTGTCGATTATACTATCCTTATTGGGATTTGGGAGATAATTTTATCCTGACTGAAACCCTATTCTCCCATTGAGGAAACCCAATTTGGTGACAACGACACCTTCTGCCTTATTAATTAGGCCTACCATGGTTACGAAGGTTTTCACCATAATTTAGAATATTATCATCCAACCTTGTAATTGTTGTATTTTTATTTAGTGTTAGGACCCAACCGCTTTGGCCAAGATGGCAGCCTCCACTGTGATTCTGATGGACTGCCTGGTACTAACTGCGAAGGAAAGTTGTTTTGCTTACCAGATCCCTATGGCTGCAGTTGTGCTGCTGGGTACCGGGGTATTGATTGTGAGACTGGTAAGTCATACATAGCAGGTGCTCATCTTTTGTAATAAAAAACATGTGCAGGTTGGGAGGGAGGTGGAGGGGGTACCTGATTAAATTCTTTTAACAAGGGAGCAATATTTGTAGCTTTGCATGTTGAAAAGGATAATTAAAGACTGTTTGCGGTGATCGACACCATGTGAAATTCTCAATTGAGTAGTAATCATATCTGAAAAGAACTGGAGGTTACAATTAAGTCAACGTTTTGATCAGTATACTCTGATCGTCAGTATGCTCTGATCTCCTGAAGACGATCAGCATACTGATAGAAAAGTTGACTTGTAACCTCCAGTTCTTTTCAGAACTAATTACTACTCAATTGAGAATTTCACATGGTGTCACCGCAAACAGTCTTTACTTAACAAGACAGCAACTCACAAATGGTTGTGATAACAGAGGCTGTGAGCCTGTGATTTCTCAGGATTTTTCCTGACTTCAGAGTTTCTTACAAATCTCCCTTGGCCTCAAAAGAAAGAAAGAAGTAGCCTGGACATATTGTGTCCAAACGTCTAGTTTCTTGTTTTGTGGGGATGTGGAGAGTCTGTAAATCCTCCAAAATTAAACATCCAGGAGGTTCCGGGGGCTTTGTCCTCTAGACAAAAGGGAGACCCAGGAGGTTCAGGGGGCTTCGTCCTCTAGACCAAAGGGAGACCCAGGAGGTTCCAGGGGCTTTGTCCTCTGGACCAAAGGGAGACCCAGGCCCGCTACCCATTTTTCAGGATTTTTTACTTTTGTCTGCAAATCACATCCCTGACTGGAATGCAACCTGCTGGGCTAGTATTTTGCACTCAATTAATTGTTTTAATTTATGCAAATTTATACGACCTAATACTGCATTGATGTGAAGAGTTTGTTGTAATAAGCAGATAGTTATGTTTACTTTCACTGTTTTTAGAATGTAATGATGGAAGTTTTGGAGCAAACTGCGCACAGACATGTCATTGTAGCAATGGGGTTGTCTGTAATAAAACAACTGGCCGTTGCCCTGGAAACTGTGCAACAGGATACAAAGGCATCAACTGCCAAGGTGAATCCAAATTGTGAAAGAATATTCTGATTTTAAGTTTGTTCAATTATTTTTTGTACCAAATGTTTTTTATTTTGTTTATTCGTTTATTTGTTTGTTCTTTTGATTGTTCATTTGTTTATTTGTCTTGTTTATTTATTAATTTATAATTTTTTGGGTTAATTTTTGTTAATTTCAAAAGTTGGTTGTAGCAATTGGTTTGATGTTTGTTCCTTTTGTTTGTTTGTTTTGATTGATTGATTGATTGATTGTTGGGGTGTTTGCATGCTTGCTTCCAGGCTTGTTTGTTTATTTGATTTTCTCTCTTTGTTTGATGGTTTTAAATAATGTTTATCTGTTTGAATTTCAGATAATTGTCCTGCTGGCATGGGTGGTTTGTCTTGCTCAACAACTTGCGCAGGTAACAACTCAGTTAATTCTCCAATACACCATTTGATGAAAGGTTGACCATTATTAACAGTTTGTGTCGGAGGCCGTGTATACACGCAATTTTTTTTTGCACCACGGATCGGAGAGCGTCTAAACACGCCACAGGACACTCCGGAATATTTGTATTCATGCTCGGTTCAGCCATGCGTGCACGGTGACATGCTCGGAAAAAGAAACCCACCACAGGGGCCCAGAAAAACTGTTTTATTCCCGACGCGAACTGGTTAAAATGCAGGGAACGATTCCATTAAAAAATTTTGTATAGCAACAAATTTAGGCAGCAATGTCTTTATGTTAATGTTATGCTAATTTTGAATAGCAAATAATTATTTTTGATCAGTAAATATTGTGAATTTTGCTATGCAATACAAGCAAAATTGTGCACTGTGTTATGTGTATCCATAGTGCATGATAATCAAGAAATATATGTATTGAAATCAATCACTGAAAGATTCAGTTCATTTGTTTCGTCTGTTTTGGAAAAAAAATTAAATTTTGTTATAGTGGAAAGATTTGTTTTAACTTCAAACATTAGGCTACAAAATTAGTTTTTCCTGATTTTTCCCATAATGACAAAGCTTCTCAGGCAAATTCACCAAGATTAACAAATTTACCAAGTGTAGATAAAAATTTTAAAAAAAATTGTTTTATTGAGATATAAAGACATTTTATCTCTATACTTGGATTTCATCAAGAATTACACCATGTAAATCTTAATGTACACTCACTGGCCAAAAGTATTGCAACGTGCTCAAAATAGCACTTTACAAGTAACAGGTGAGATGATCATTTAATCCAATTTAATTGATCATGTATTACATAATTTCTGAGCAAGAACAGTAAAAAAGAACATTGACTTCAAAACACAGGCACTTTCAAGAAGTCTTAAGTAGTGTAAATAAAATAAAATAAATTATTGTAACACAGTTCTCCAAACTGAACTTTGGGGATGTTGCAATACTTATGGCCAGTGAGTGTATTTGGTCATTAGTTTTGTGAAAAATTTTAAACATTGAGAGACATTTGAATCCTTTTTTCCATTTAATTTTTTTATTTTTTTATTTGTCATTTGATTTTGATTGTTTATGGTTGCCTTTCAAAGCTCCGGCTGTAGTTACTCAATTTCGCGATGTAACACCTGTAGATGTCGCTGCCAGCCAGATCCACCTAGCTTGGGAACATGTCAGTAATCTCTGCGCTGTGGACCGTTATCAAGTAGCGTATGAACTGACCGATCAGGATCAGTGTATGCCAGTCACCCGTATTGAAGTTGCATCAGGTAATGCCATTATTTGTTGTGGAGTTGAAGGTCAGAAGTCAAAGGTTGAACGTCACAGGTCACAATGGTAGGTTTGACAAAGAGAATGGTTACTTGAAAGTTACACTGAGGGAATCTTATGATTTCTCAGTTGAGCTCAAGCTTAGGAGTCGATGTCAACTGTACTATCCTGATTGAGATACTTTTATTCCGATTGGAACCCTACTCACCCAATGAGTATACCAATATGCCCCAAATTGGGAAACCCTTGGGTGACAACACCTTTTGTGTGCATACAGCATTGATGTAAACTTTAAAATCCCAATTGGGATACTTTTAATCTGATTAAAACCCTTTTCTCTCAATGACCTGAGGATACCAATATGCCCCAATTGGGAATTGCACCCTTGTGTGACAACAACACCTTTTGTAGGCTAACGCTTACAAATGTCAACTTTACTATCCCAATTGGGATACTTTTATCCTAATTGAAACCCCATTCTCCCAATAAGGACACAGTAGGCTCCAATCGAGAAAACCTTGGGTGACAACGACAACTTTATAATATGCAAATTTTTAAAAGTAACCAATCAGCGATGTGGAAAGCACTTTTCCACCAGGATCTAGTATAGTGAGAACGAAGTAGACCCTGGGGAGGGTCATAAACAGTGGAGACCCAGTTACCTTGAGTTACCATGAGTTACCACGAGTTACCACGAGTTACCATGAGTTACCATGAATTACCATGAATTACCACAAGTTTGACCGCATCTTAGAATTTGATGTCCTCCCTTGATCCCATGTTAATTTTGTTCATCCTCTGCATTTACAGATATTTATGCAGACAGTCTGATAATATCTGAAAACATACCGTCATTCTCGAACTACACCATCTACATCAAAGCATGGAATGAAGTCGGAGAAGGGCCAGAAACTTCAATCACCACGGAGGAGCTTGGTGAGTCAACTACATCATCACTTACCATGCAGGGCTCAAATTTTAGAACAAAATCACTTTAGGCTATAGCAGGACTGATGATTCACTGGCTCAAAATTCACGGTCAGAAAAATTAGCTCTGTTACACTTGCGTAACAATTGATCGGGCACCAGTTTCTGTTGTGGAAAATGATCTGTTGCCAAGATTTGATTTCATTAAATTGGTCTGCAATGGTAGCACCTGAATTGGAGCCAGTATAGCACGTATGGAATCAATGACATCACAAACACTGCTTTCTGCCATTACAATGCATATAAAAATTGTCAGGGGTCAGTGTATTTTTAGTAGTAGATGCAATATGGTGAACAATGGCATTAGTTTTTGCCATTATACTTATGAATAACCAATTTATTTTTAGAAATAGACGCTTAGGTGAACAATACAATCAGTCATTACTGCATACTCCCCAGGGAGTTGAGATGGTTCTAGGAATGATATAACTGGCCCGATGACGGGGGTAATAACGTTCATGTGCCGTTATTGTTATTGTTATTGTTATTGTTATTGTTATTGTTATTGTTATTGTTATTGTTATTGTACTCCACTCCACTCCACTCCACTCCACTCCACTCCACTCCACTCCACTCCACTCCACTCCACTCCACTCCACTCCAATTAGGACCACCTTTTCAGGGCTTAGCGTATCCAAACTCAGTGAAGTCAGGGACCCCAGGTCATGATATTGGACTAATTTTACACAATCCCTTTTTGTATGGATCTTGGACCTCAAATCTTTGTTTTTTATAACAAAATTGAGGACAAATATTATGACGCATATTATCACCCGTGCATTTGGTCACTATGGGATTGTAGTAACTTGCAAGTATACACTCGCAAGTATACACTTATGGCTTCATGAAGAGATTTATTCAACAACTGACGAATAACATGTGTGTACCGAGAAGCGCCATGTTACAAAACATAAACACTGAGAGAGGGCGCTGTCTGGATATAGTGAATAATGCAATGAATGAAAATACGTGTACATGTAGCAGGTTATGACAGGGGTGTACCATTATAGGGCGTATGTTAGAATGGATGACACTCTGTGAACTAATGGTCCAAATAATTATGGTCGAAATTAAACGTATAAAGTATAAGGAAGAACCATGAACAAAAATCAGAGCAACGCAGAGCCAATAGACTTTGGCCTATACCGGTGCGGTTTCCGAATAGAACGACATTTCTAACGGGAGAGAAACATAGACATAACAAAAACAGAGAAACGCGACATGCCGGATATAAAATAAAAATTTAAATCATACCATTATCAAAACAAGTGTACACTGTAAGAAATATTGGGCAAACACGGTTGATATGTTGCCCAACACTAGTCAACATATCACTACAGGTTACACAGTTGCCCAATGTTGGAGAATTTTTTGCCAAAATGTGTGAACAGTTGTGGTAAATACTGACCATAACAATTCTGGGAGAAATAACCTTTAATACCCAATCCCATGTTGCCCAACGTTTTTACAGTGTATATAGCTGCATGACTCCGGGTCGGAGAACACGAATATACTATACAATAGTCCCATTCTAGGGCTAATACATTGTGGACACCATTACACTGGAGTCCCTCCTTGGCCATAACTCCACATGTACAAAAAGGGTGATTTTTCTTTTTTCTTCAACTTTTGATCTGCTAATTATTACAACCTAAAACTTAGTAATTAGGTAACCTTGCCCAAGCAGACACCTTTGGTATAAAATCCATTATTCTGGAATAGCTCACTTTCATGAAATTTTCGAAACATTAAAAATTAAAAAAAATAAATAAATAAATAACAATAATATTAAAATTTCACCAAAATTACCGATCTCACAATAGCGAACTTCATGCCAAAAGTGTCTGCTTGTATGGGCAAGCTTACCTAAAAAATTATTATTATTATTATTATTATTATTATTATTATTATTACTTATAAAATTACCAATTTTTTTTGAATGACTTGGTTTGGAATATCATTGTATCCTGTTTGATAACAGAACAAAATATCTGTTTACTAGTGAAAAGACCTTGATAACGTCACAGCCATTGATGTCTGATTCCCTGTATGCACGTATGATTATAGAACTGATTCTCCCATATTACACAAAAGGGGCCAGTCTATTTTCCACCCAGACTCGGATTGGTCACATGCATTTGAATGAAATAAAAACAAGATAGCAGCTCCATGATAAAGTAGATTGAATGTTCAACCAGCATATGAAACAACCAAACATCAAACTTTCATTCCATTGTGTTTTTTTTTTATTGCAGCTCCTACCGGGAGTCCGGAAAATGTTATCAACACAGCCGCTCAAGCAAACAGTCTGTCCTTCTCCTGGGATCCAATATCTTGTGGGTCCCGCCATGGTACAATCACAAGATATGACTACCGGCTTTCATTGAAAGACAACAGCGATAACATGAGAACGGGAACAGTAAATGTAGGCGCACCCAATGCAGTGACATTAAGCAGCTTACTACCTTGCACAATGTATGAATTTCAAGTTGCTGGACAGACTAGTAGTGGCCTGACTGGGCCTTTCAGCAGCTCAATTGAGGCCAGCACAATACAAGGTAAAAACCTGTACAAATTTAACATGCGTGAATTTGAATGGTAAAGTGTCATTAGTGATATAATAGCGAAAATACATTCAGATTGATTTGCATTCATTCTAATGTTGGAAATGGATCACGGCTGTGATTCATTTCAGATGTTATTCAAAATTGACAGCAAGTCAGACCGAGTAATTACTCACGGTGCAAGCGACTCGTTTATATTCAAATGCATGTTTAAATATAAATGAATCAGTTGCGTATGCTAACCAGTAAAATCTAAAATGCCCTAGACACAGCAAATGCTTGCATAAGGTCATGAATGTAATGGGTAAAAGTTCAAAGTGTCCGATTTTCAACCAGTTACCAGGAAAGAGTTTTCACAAAGTACTTATAGATTTTGGGGTTTTGTATATATACACACAATTTCATGAAAATGTCACTGTGAAGTGCCCTATACTCCAGAGATTGTGTGCACAATTGCCACTAGAGGGCTATGATATACACACCAGAGCCAACAAGTCCTACAGAAATGAAGTCACAAACAACTGCATGTAGGTATCTGAAGGCCTTTTGCTGATTTTTCAAACTATTATCCCGGGCCACCTTAATATTCCTCTCTTTATACCAGCTCCTGGAAGTGTCACTATGTTACAAGGAACTCGTACCTCGGTCCCGACAGAGATACGTGTTACATGGCAAGCACCCAATGATAACTGCCCTGATGGATACACAGCAGAATATCAACTTATAAATAGGTAAGACCCACTTTCAGTTGTATTATCATTTATTATGATTTTTACCATTCACCAATGTAGCTCAGTAACAAATACTTGGTGCTTACAAGTGCCTGTGGGAATCCACAGGTGACATTGGGTTGGACTCGAACCCTGGACCTTATGCTTCCTAAAGTACAGGTGGCTTTAACCTTTGACCTTGCATAATGATGATAGGCTGGCAGACAACAGTTTATTAAATGAATTATTATATTTTTGGAGTGAACGTTTTTACTGAAGTGGGATTTGAACATGATGATTTAAATTTGGCAACTTGTATTTTTCAGGGACCTATGTGATGACACTAGCCCTTCCGATCGTAAGCAATTCAATAATAATGCTCAGTCACCGACAACCATCACAGGACTCAACCCACACTCCACCTATCGTGTGTACATCATAGCTTCAAACAGTGAAGGGCCAGGAGTAGAAGCATCAACTGATGTCACTACATTGGGCACCGGTGAGTATTTGCACCATACATCAGCTCTTGTAAGAACACTGGTGATCGAAACGGCAGCGGTTGTGTGTTGCGTTTAGTGTATTTACCAATTGATGTGCTTATGTGCAGAGTATCTCCAGCGATCACTGGCTGGCAGAAAGTACACGTGCTCGTAGTACAATATAGCATACACGTATAAAGTGTACACACTACGCTCAATTGATGGCAAAGTGTCTATCATCACTGGGTGACATTTCACCGCTATAGGGCTACGATGAGTGCTGAGTGGTACTTAAGATACCAACGTGTGATGTCATGTTCCCGTGGCATCATGCCAGCTGGTTATATTCAATCTTTAATTCAGGCCTGTGATTTCTCAGGATTTTTTTTACAAACCTCCCATTACTTCAAAATGTTGTTGAAAGAAGAGAAGTACCCACAAAGGAAAGAAAGAAGTAGCCCGTATTGTGTCCAAACATTTAGTTTTTTGTTTGTGGGGATGTGGAGAGTCTGTAAATCCTCCAAAATAAAACACCCAGGAGGTTCAGGAGGCTGTCCTCTAGACCTATTAAGGATACCAAGGCCCACTACCCATTTTTCTAGGATTTTGTACTTTTGTCAAATCACACCCCTGTTAATTGTTTCATT
Source organism: Zoroaster sp. YZ-2022 (assembly GCA_029582265.1). Taxonomy (NCBI): domain Eukaryota; kingdom Metazoa; phylum Echinodermata; class Asteroidea; order Forcipulatida; family Zoroasteridae; genus Zoroaster; species Zoroaster sp. YZ-2022. The sequence continues at coordinate 26,324,230 of CM055825.1, read as the reverse complement.
ATTGTTCTATAATGCAACACTTACAAAATGGTTTGGCAATACAGGGTGATTAGGTCGGTCGGTGAAGCACGAAGGCAAGAAACTGAGGCTGGATCCAGGGGAGTGTATGTCTGGTGTTCACTGACATCATGAACGTAGATGACATCACAAATCTAGATAGATATAGATAGATCCTGTCATTTTTATAGCGCTTTTTCCCAAAAGGTTTCAAAGTACTTTAGCACATTTTACTGCCATTCCAGACACTATGAACTTTACCCTGAAAATGCCCTGAAAATCCATTTTACCGTGAAATAAATAGTTCACAGCAATTTCACAATGACACAACACCGTGAAAATGCCATGATATACTCGTGTGATTCCTTTCGCCGTGAAAATGCTGTGAAAACACTTTTCGTGGTAGTTTTGGGGCAGCTCATTAATTCCCGTGAGCGCCGTGAATTTGCCGTGAAATCACCGTGAACATTATTGCCAATATCTGAGAGGAAGAGACACTGTGAAATTGCAGTGAAATTACGGTGCACTGTTATTTCAAGGCAAAACGGATTTTCAGGGTATTTTCAGGGTGAAGTTGTTCATAGTGAGAAACACCGAGGCAAACCCCTTTCTCCTGTCCTGGGTTCTTTGACAGCATTACCCACCACTCGGGACCTTGCAGCTTTACGCCCCATCTGCAGACCCTGATGATATTATAGGGCTCTACTTATTACTTAATATAATTCTTCTTCTTTGTGTTTGTATTCTGATTTTAGCCCCAAGTGGTCCCCCAAGCGACATCAAGCCAACTGATATAACCAACAAGACAATGTCTTTCTCCTGGGGGCTACCAGACTGCGGTCAACGCAATGACTTCATATACCAATACAGATACACTCTTACCAGTAGTGTTGGAATACTGAAGACAGAGGACATATCCAATACATGGGTGGAATTCTTTAATCTTGTTCCATTCACACCTTACACGCTCACAGTGTCTGCTGTGAATACATTTGGTCCTGGGCCAGTTACTTCAATTACGAATCGCACAGAGGAAGGAAGTAAGTATCCCTTGTATTTGTATAGATGATGTGACGTAAACCAAGACTTTTCTGCCCAGTGGTATGCACACGCATCCTGTTTTGGTTTAGGCGTGATGGCACTAGCGGCGTAGCCAGGTCTTTTTCAGTGGGGGGGGGGGGGGGGGGCATTGCTTTTAAGTGGGGGGCCCAGGGTATGGGTTTTTCCCCTTTTCTTTTGCTTTTCTGTTTTTTAGGGCACTATGAGGATTTTTCGTGGGGGGGCACGTGCCCCCCCAGGCCCCTCCGTGGCTACGCCGCTGGATGGCACTGGTCACATCATCCATAGACGATGCATTGATCTCTATTATAGTGATGATGGAGATCAATGGAGATAAAAAAATGGATGAGTGCGCATACCACCAGGCAGAAAACATGACCAGATCACATCGTCTATTTATTTTATTTGTAATCTGTCTATCAAGGTTACCCATAATGAATCTTAAATTGGGTGTGTAATTGTGTGTTGGATCTTTTGTGCATGTCACACACATCCATTTTCATGATTGGGAACTGTGATAAACTGAATTGGATGTGTAGTCGTGGAAAATCCATTTGGGAGGGGGTGGGCGAGTGGGCACTGCTTCCACCCAAAAAATAAAAATTTGGATCTTCCTCTAGAGGCCAAGTAAATTTGTGACCGTCATGATCCCTTGGTACAACCAGCCAGACATCAACTCTGAGTTTTTGGCTTTGATGTTAAAGAAAGGGAAAAAAAACAGTTGAAATTTTCTAAAATTAAGTGTAAGACTAAGTCGAAGAAACTTGGTGACCAGTTCCATGCTCTTTGGAAAGACATTCTCCCTTCCCCCTGCTTTCCCCTACACAATTGAGAGATTTGTTGCACTTTTCTCATATATTTGTGGACTGTCTTTATGAAGTATGAATGCATATGACTATAAATACCAATAATACTCTGTGGGGGTTTTAATTTCCTTTTTTTTTTAAATTATCTACCACAACACAGTACCACCAGCGCCCAATGACGTGGTTTTCCGGAACACTGGAAGTGACCAAATTACCGTCAAGTGGTTTCCTCCTAATCCTCCCCATGGCATCATCACCGGCTATGACCTTCGCTACTGGAAGACAGAATCTGAGAACTCAGCATTGGCCGTGAGCATGAAAATCACACATGATCTACAGACCAGTGACATCACAAACCTTCAAGGAAATACAAATTATTCTGTCCAGGTACTGGACATTTCAATATCAATTTATTATTTATTTATTTATTTTAATGGAAGGCACAACATTGGTATTCTAAACAAAAAAAACATAAAAGATCACAGTTTTTTGTAAACTGAGGATGCTTAATTACTTTGTTTTGAATCAAGATATACAATAAACAACCAACCTGTGAAAGTTTCAGCTCAATATGGAGTCGTATTTATTAAAAAAGTGTGAACAAGTATTCACAATTATTACAGAAAACACTTGGAGAAGAAAATTCCTGTCTTTATTTTAAAAAAAAAACATGCATATTTTGTGTTTTCTCTACAATGAGAGAGCAAGGCTATAATAGAAGATAACTAAAAATGTAAATAGACTCAGAGGAGCTGAAGGTGGGAATTGAGATCCCTCTGGAAACAGGATAGATGGTAGGATGGAGGGAAACATGCACCAGGCAAGGAAGTCCAAAAAGATGAAGCATGTGGGAAACAATTATTCTTCAGAAAATCAGTATATTTACCAAATTCACATCAGATTGTGATCCAATTCCTTGCCTCACAGAGGGACTGGTATTCATGCATTATTGCTAATACAAATATAATGTTTAACTGAGTAAACACAACCAGCCCAATTTGGCACAGCAATCCGTCCGTCCCTCATGTAACTCATCAAATTAGCTGTCAGACACTATGAATAACTTGACCCTGAAAATGCCCTAAAAATCTGTTTTACCGTGAAATAAATAGTTCACGACAATTTCATGATGACACAACACCGTGAAATTGCCATGAAATACTCTTGGAATTCCTTCACCGTGAAAACGTTGAAAATGCCATGAACTTCTCGTGGCAGTTTTTGGGACAGCTCATTAATTCTCGAGATAAGTGCCGTGAATTTGCTGTGAAATCACTGTGGACATTATTGCCAATATCTGAGAGGAAGAGACACAGTGATATTGCAGTGAAATTACGGTCAACTGTTATTTCAAGGCAAAACGGATTTTCAGGGTATTTTCAAGGTGAAGTTGTTCATAGTGAGATAATAATTAGGTAATTACCAATGTTGTACCTTCACTGTAACTTGATCCATCTGGTATTAATCAGTTTGTTGTGAATTTTTCTATCCTAGGTACGAGCTGAGACACGGATCGGACTTGGGGCTTGGAGTAATGTCTCAACAGTCATCACCATGCCAGGAAGTAAGTAATTAACTTAAATTATACCCACTCTGTTTATTAAATCTTGTCTGCATTTCTCTAATTTTTAATCATACAACAATCTGCACCCTTGACTGCCGCTTCCCAGGCTTTCCTGACTACACAGCATGTATGGTTTCATGGCTTCTGACAGCGCCCCCAGAACAAAGATAATGACAATTGTGGGACCTTCATCTACTGAGCTATTGGGACTCGCACTCGGAGGCAATATTGCTTGTTTAATTCTTATAATTCTTTTAATAATGTTTAAACCCACTGACTCTTGCTCAATGTAGAGCAATTATCTTGTAAAATGTTTGATAAATGTCTCAATAATTGATAATTATGATAATAACGATACTGTACATATTGTAAGACCTTTATGGGTGCAGAATCACTGTGATGGTTAAAAAAAAAAAAAAAATTAAGTTGTCTAATACAATATTACAAGGAAAGAATTTTTACTGTATATCAGCATATACAAAATATGAGGTTTGTTAAAAACCAAGATGGCAACACAAAGTGCCCTGACTCGTGAGACTGGATGATTTTAACACTATATAGAGGGCCACGATTTGCACAGAGCAAATAGGGTCTTTACAAAGTTCATCTATATTTTGAAATGCCATTTATAATCCAAACTATTCTCTTGTTTTTGTAATTATTCACCTCAAGTGGACAATAGTGCCGGAGTAGCTGTTGGTGTCAATGTGGCACTCTTCGCTGTAGTCATTATGGCTTTCTCCGCTGTCATTGTCATTTTGCTGGGTGTCGTTTTTTGGTAAGATACGTTCATTTTGATGAGATCTCGGTCCAATTTCATAGAGCTGCTAAGCAGAAAATATTGTGTAGTAAATTTATCTGCTGAGCACAATGTAGCTGAGAACCTGCCAGAGGCAATAAAATAAACACTACGTGACAATTTGGCTAGTAATGTTTTTTTGCTAACTATTTAGTGCTCTGAAAATTTGTGTGCTTATAGTAGCTCTGAAATTTGTCCATGGCCACAATTTCATAGCGCTGCTTACCGGTAAGCAAATTTTCTTGCTAACTATAGCAGATAAAATTGCTTAAGCATGAACGTATTTCACAGGTTAGCAAGAAAATGCGTGGAGCGTGCGCATTCACCATAGATTTGTATTGTTGCGTCACTCATTTGCTAGCAATATCGGCCGGCAAGTTAGCGTGTCTTCTTTATACTTAACGGTTAGCAGTGCTATGAAACGAAAAACATACAGTAAGCAAAAAATCAGCTGCCTAGCGGCTCTATGAAATTTGGGCCCTGGTTGTCAAATAATTCATTTTTAAATTGTACATATTGAGACTGATTCATACTGCGAAATGTGAATGCAAAGCAAAAATCAGGAGAATTCAAAAACAAAAATTGTCTTGTTTTTCTTCAGGAGACGACGCCAACAATCAACGGGCAATGCAAACAGAGAAATCAGAATAACTCCCGCAACAGGTGACACATCGGGTTTTCAAGGTATACTCCAGATGGCAACTAAATTATAAAAGTGGATTCTTATAAGGCACTTACTCAATCATGACGTGATGCTGAAGGCACTTTATATTATAATATCCCCCCTCAATTAGTTGGGTCATCTGGAGCAATTCCGTGACCGTGGAGAGCGAAGGTTCGTTTCTCAGTGGATTCGTCTTCTATGAAGGTTAAATAACAAAATTAGCGGGGGTGTCCCTTGCAAAAGTGTGGGCGGAATCCATGAGAGCCCAAAATCCAAAATGGCCGACGGCGGCCATTTTGAAAATTATTTTTTCATTGGTTTAGCCTACAGTGCTGCTCAGTATGTGGTTACTAGGGTTTTTTAGGCTGAGGAATTCATATCTGATGTGTGTTTGATGATTTGACCTGGTTTTGACCTTCAAATCCAAGATGGCCGCCGATTTTCAGCTCACAAAGGTCAATTTTTCAAATTCGTTGTATAGCCTTCATATTATGGTCGAATAAAAGCTCTGATCATGCTGAGTTGAGTGATGGACAGTAAAAGAACACACAATTCATCTCAGAGTTCATAATGGTCACAAAATTACTGGAAATGACCCAACGAACTAATTGATGAAATGAGTGTATTGGAATACATGGGTATGCAAAATTTGTCATTACTAGGCACTGCCCGATTAAAGATTACGGTACAGGTACTTCAAAGTTCAAGTTGATAGTCAATTATTGGTCCTCGGGCTTTCTTCCTATATTAAATGTACCATATTTAGGAACTAAAGCACTTTCCTGACTTAACTACATAACAACTTAACAATGAATACTAACTAATAGACCGCTACTCCTTATCCGAATCTGTTGATTCTTCAAACTCACTGTCATCATCGCTACTACTCTCGTTGCTGCTATTATCTGAACAGTCACGAGGTGTGAGTTTGTGGGTCAAGGGTGGCAGGGTGTGGCGCACTGGTTGGCACTTCCCATTTATGATTTCCCAACCATGGCCAATGGGGGACGGATGCTCTAGCAAGATTTAATGGAGCTGGCAATATGTGATGTAGTTTGTCCTTTTCACATGCTGATTCAACGTGTCATCATCAGGTGGGAGGCGGAGCGTACTCTTCTTTTTCAGTTTTGTGCCACTTTGAAGCTCTGGCCTGCCTGCAGGAAACTTCTGCACTTTCAGCATAAACTTTGGAGAGGACAAAAGTTTTCATATCAGCTTTGACTTCGCTCCGTAACTCCAGACTCTCACCCACTCGTCCCAGGAGCTCTCTCGCCTCAGTATCATTGATAACTTTCTGCAACAATTGCTTTTTCCCGTGACCAAAGAACCCTGATGTGTGGTCACTGCCAGTGATCACATGGAGAGCTATGATGATATTTGCAACATCTCCTCAGAGCATGGTATGGCAATTGATTAACTCATGCTTGCGTTTAATAAGCAGATCACCTCGGAGTTGATGCGAGACATAAACCGCTTGGACATACACATCTGTGTCCCCGCTGTCTAGAGCGACAGCTTCAGTGTAGTTCTCGGTCCTCAGCTTGGCATAGGCAGAGCGCAGCATTGTATCTGCCTCTGGATGCTTGAATCCGTAGTCCCTGCTCGTCACGCCAGTACTCAGGTTAGTTGACGTCTCGCCCTCACAGTATATGACACCACCTCGCACCCGACAAATTTGTGTTTTCATCTGTTTCATCATAAGCTTCTGCAGTCTGACCTTGTTTGCTGAGTTGACCATTATTTTGTTGAACTCAACAGTTCCGGGGAATATATCTTCTGGCTTTGGAAAAACATTTGGGATATGTGGATATTTTGCTGCCCGTCGATCGTGCTTATCATCCTTGATGCTGAAGGGAAGGTCATACTTGTCGTTGACGAGGATGATGAGGCGTGCATCAGCGTGGCATGAGATGGTGATAGCAGATCTTATCCAAGTAGTCACTCCAGCGGTACTCTGAGTCAATCCCTCTTCCTAGCCTCACAGTCCTCAGGTGTTGGGGTGGCTAACCGCCAGATCAGCCCCATGTCCACAAGGCTGATGTGGTCCCGTGGTTTCTCAGCAACTGGGTCTGGGTTGAACAGCTGTAACAACTTGCTCTTACTAGTTTTTGCGCAATGACCCATCTACATTGTACATTGCTAGGCACTCCTCAGTCACGCGCCCCTCAAGGGCTGATTCAAGTTGGATCATACCTGACCCCTCCGCCAGGTCTACCAGGGCTGCCAGCCCAGACCTCTCCATCTGGGCCACCTTCATGGACGCACCAGATGGGGAACATATCTGCTCACTCGCAAAATTCTGTATCATATTCCTGTGGATGGTTGCAGTGAGAGGTTTGGTCTTGGTGAACACTCGCTCTTGCAAGAGGGTTTCAGCTTGAGTTTGACCATCTGGTAGTGCCATCTTGAGGTCATGGACAAGCTCTAGGTGAGGCGACCAGGCCAGACTGTAGTGACCTCAGTGTTGGTTTGGATTCATCAAATGGCTCAGCTTCAAAATCTGTCATGCATGCCTGCAGGTCCTGAACTGCCTGCTCATCCTTTTTCATTCTTGCTGGTTGGCACTCAACATGCTTCCTATGGCGACGCTGGCATTTGAGATTCCGATTCACAGTAGCTTTTACCCTCGCGACATTGTTTGCATTTCTTGTTATTGAGAACAGTTGCTTCTCATTCTGCAGAAGCTGAAGCCATCCTTGTTTCAGCTTTGAGTTCAGATTTATAGTCGTTTCTATCCAAAGGTCTAGTGGCTGGCAAGAGTAGGGTAGCCCTGTCATCGACTGTGCGAAGTGATCATTGAAAAAGGCCATTTGCTCATCTGACAGTGAAGACAGCATAGTCCAATAATCTGGCAACCACCTCCCATAGTCGTGGTTGTCGTATGCCATCAGTCCAGGCAACATGTCGTATGTTGATGATAGGTACTCTGAGCCATTTTGTGCGTGACATGCATCAATATTTTGGATGAGAGGGTCCGTCATTTCCATGAACGAGACCCAGAAGTCTTCCATGTCTGTGCCAGGTTTTTCATACACTTTGTTAATCAGCTCCTTTATGTCATCATCATCCTGGAGATCATTGTGCGATTCATGTAGAGCTTCTTGGGTCTCAGTAAGTGCATTGTGAAGAGTGTCAAGGTTAAACTTGATGTCTTCTGATAATTCCCCATGCTCAAGAATTTTTCTCAGACGGTTATGGGTAAGAGCCTCTCTCCAGAGCATGATGCATCGCACGCCCCATCTGTAGTGCTTCCCTCGTTGTGCCTGGTCAACAGACCCAACAGCTACTATCCCTGCTGTAACTAGAGTGTCTGCCATGCCAGAGCCCTTGAATCTCTTATAAACTCCTCAAAAAAAGTTCGGAAACTCAAGTTTGACTGACGATTTCTCTCTTGTTACCAACTCATTTTCCTTGGATTTGGTATCATTGGAAAGCCGGGTTATTCCTCTTTACAATGATGTGCCATTTGTTATGATTACACAATTGGGGGATGTGCAGCACAGCTGAATATGGGGATGGGTGTAAAGTGAAAGTGAAAGAGAGAAATCGTCAGTCAAACTTGAGTTTCCGAACTTTTTTTGAGGAGTTTAGATAGCATAGATGTAGGACATCTGCTGGTGGAACGCACCGAGAATCGGAATGATGTCCTTGAACAATTTCGAATTCTCCGCTTTGAGCTGCACGATCGTCTTGTAGGTGGGCATGTCACCAACAAGGAAGGAGAAAGGAATACTCTTCTCCCGCATAGCCTCCACTAGTTTCACCATAATATCATGCACCACTGATTTGCTTGGAGGTTCGTTGTAGGTCATGTGGTAGTATGGCTTGCTCTTGTTGGGTGGTGGATGGCGGCAGGACTGGGCACCACTGTATGCTGGAACCTGCTGCTCATCAGGTGGTGGTCTTGCACCATTATTGTCTGCACGAGACAGTGCATGTATCACAGAGCGAGCACGCTGTGGAGCCATGCCATTCACCGGTGGATCTACCATGGAACGAGCTGGTGGTTCACTTTTGCTACCAGGGGGACATCTATATTGCTGGACCTGCATCAGCTCTGCACACTTTTGCTTCAGCTGTGCAGAGATTTCCTTCTTGACGAGCTTTGCAGGAGGCGCCTCATCAGGGGTCTTTTCATAGTTTCAGGAGTATTGACCTTTAGGTTAAGTAGGTCACTCATAACTAAGCTTAAACAAAAGAGCGCCACCACTCATCAACCTGTAATTAGTGTCTGCATCAGCATAGGTAATATAGTAACACACTAAAGACATGAAACATCTAATCTCTAACAGCAAAAACAGTTATATAAATAGTAAAATGGGAAACATTGTCAATATTTAAACAATCATAAAGGTACGTAGGGCTATGTGGGGCTCCTCACACTTATACTCGTACATGCCCTATAATTTTCTAACCAATGAAGTGACCTTTTGACCTCTAAGATGACCTCTGAGATGACCTCTGTGAACTTGATTGTAGTTTTACTGTCCATCACTCAACTCAGCATGATCAGAGCTTTCATTAGACCATAATATAAAGGCAATACGACGAATTTGAAAAATTGACCTTTGTGAGCTGAAAATCGGCGGCCATCTTGGATTTGAAGGTCAAAACCAGGTCAAATCATCAAATCGACATCAAATATGAATTCCTCGACCCAAAAAACCCTAGAAACCATATACTGAGCACCACTGTAGGCAAAACCATTGAAAAAATAATTTTCAAAATGGCCGCCGTCGGCCATTTTGGATTTTGGGCTCTCACGGATTCCGCCCACACTTTCGCAAGGGACACCCCTGCTAATTTTGTTATTTAACCTTTATAGAAGACGAATCCACTGAGAAACGAACCTTCACTCTCCACGGTCACGGAATTGCTCCAGATGACCCAACTAAATGGGCTACTTTAAATCATTCCTGAATCATTCTCAACGTCTTGAGCGCCCAGCAGGGTGGATATATCCGCGCTACAAATCTTTATTATTATTATTATCATCTTGGGGAAAAATACAACCCACGCAACCTGTAAAGCCCTCATCAGCTAATCAAAAACAATTACCATGTCTGCCCACACAAGGTCCCCGCTTATACTCCTGGGTGAAGAGAAGCAATTCATGGTTAAGTGCCTTGCTCAAGTGCAGCAACCAGCATGGCTAGGATTCGAACCTACATTCTGACGACTTAGCCACCAGAACTTGAGTCAGGTGACCACTTGGCCACAACACTCCAATTAAGTTTTCTGTAATTGTTTGCACTTTATAAAACCATATATTCATGGAAAGCTTGACTTGGGATACAACTGTTGTTAGATATAATGTGACCTTAATCTGTGCTGTCTGATTAAACAGGCTGGATGGGTGTTTATTTCGCATGGTGATGGAATTTAATGGATTGAGGAAGGTTACCATAGGTAACTAGTGTCGAAGCCAAGGGGGTAACTAGTGTCGAAGCCAAGGGGTTAACTAGTGGTAACTAATTAGGTAACTAGTGTCGAATCCAAGGGGGTAGCTACTGTCGAAGCCAAGGGGGTAACTAGTAGTAACTAATTAGGTAACTAGTGTCAAAGCCAAGGGGGCATAGTGGTAACTAATTAGGTAACTAGTGTCGATGCCAAAGGGGTAACTAGTGGTAACTAATTAGGTAACTAGTGTCGAAGCCAAGGGGGTAACTAGTGGTAACTAATTAGGTAACTAGTGTCGAAGCCAAGGGGGTAACTAGTAGTAACTAATTAGGTAACTAGTGTCGAAGCCAAGGGGGTAAAAATGAACTGTAATCATTCGTTTGTATGTTACCTCATCACTTGTTTCTCTATCCCCTTCTCCCATAATATCTCTTCAGCGATACAGCAGATTGAGCTTGATGTAGTGTCTGTCAGTGTACCACCACCAGCTAAGCCCCAGGTGGCAAATAAGCCAAAAGGAAACCTCTCCGCTAAGGAAAAGCCAGTCTTCACACCTTCGGATCCGGTTCCTCTGAGCAGTCTCGCTGATTACATTAAGGACAAGAAGTCCAGCAAGACTGGATTCCAGCATGATTACGAGGTACGGTGCAGTTGTATGCAAGACTCATTTAAATAATATCTGGTGCCCTGACTTGTGTTGTTAGCAAGTTCACTGATATGAACTTCCCATGGCTAACACGATGTTGCTGTATCACATGATTTTGGGCTAGCTCTTGCACAGTAACCCCCAGCTCGATAACGTCTGGTACCTTTGTGCAATACATCTAATCGAGTGTATTACTCAATGTGTTGTGACATTTCTATGTGTGTTCTATATAGTGTCTGTCACTTGCCTGGTTACTCACATTACAACTGTGAGGTTTTTTGCCCACTCTTAATGCCATAATATACATTTCACTCATCATTTTTTCAAAGTAGTTACTAGTTACATTATACCCAGACCTTACTCAGCAAAATTTTATGCATGTCTGAAAAATGTAACGTGAGTAACCTATATTTTTAACCTGCATACGTATAACAAATTTCTGAAATTTTGTTTGTGTTGAGTAAGGTCTGGGTATAATGCAACTAGTCCTACTGTTACGAGATCGTAAAGTTCTGACACGTTGTTGTAATAGGACGATAAGAAAGCATCTGTTTAACTGTCTATGTGCTTCTCATTTAATATGCTATACTGTTCACTGTAGTATTGAAGTACACATATCGTAGTAGTAGTAGTCAAAAACAATTCAACAACTGTGTGTGATTCCTGAAAACAAGAAAATAAAATAAACCCTGTCTAAGTACGGATTCACACGTAAGTCATGCCATTTGCTGAATCATGAAAAAACAATTAAACTTAAACAGAGAAAAAGTTATATTAAGGAACTCTATCCCAGTCATCATTGACTCAATCTCTGAATCATTTATCCAAACTGAGGCAACGTTTTTCTTAAACTTATTTCTAACTCGCTTATATTTTGATATTGAGCAATAGGCTACTCATGTTACTTTGTTTGCACAAGTGTGTTTATCTATGTAGAAATTAATAAACTTAAAATGCATAAAGACAGCCTAATTCTAATGAGGCCTATGTCATTACTTCATGACGACTGACGACGCGCCTACAACTGGGCGGCGGATCACTAAGACTTTCAAGAAAATATCAATCCGCGGGTCTGAATGAGCGTAGGTCCGTGACACTACTACATCAATACATTACAAAAAATAGTGCGTAACTAAATTGCCTTGTATATCGAAGAACAACAATGAGATGCAATCAAAACATGGATACTAGAAAACACCTAAATATCAATAAAATCTGAACATCTCCAAAAACATTGGTCCTTCGGTGATAAGAAATCTTAGAACAGTTCGCGAGAGCAAGCGACCTAAAAAAAACATGGCGCAGGCTCTGCACCAAGTAAATAGAACAAGGCGAGCACTGTGGAAGATTTTGAACAAACAATCTCAACAAAAGTCTCTTCAAAGAAATATTTAAGAGCAATGCAATACACAGACTGTAACTGCCAATTCCCGATAAAATCTACGATTGGTTGATGCAAGTTTTAACGTACCTTGAATAGCAAAGAACGGGAAAAGGCAAGGAAATCTGGTGATCAAACTTAGTACGTTGCTGTGACTTTACGAAACTCGTGTAAATGATGCCTAGTCTTCGCACAAGGCGCAAGTAAAAAATCCCCACGCTACTTTATTGGAAGAAAGAAAAAAAAACATGTCATGTCATGACACCTACTGTGAAAAAATGATGAATGAAATATATAAGTAAGGAAATTATGGCATTAAGAGTGGGCCCAATACCTCAAAAATGTTACGTGAGTAACCATGGAATTGCCCCTTTGATCAAATATCCCACTTGGGTCAACATGTGAGGACATATACCATTTTACCTCTTTCATATAGATATGATTTGATCCATTTTGACAAAGATTCATAAATGATGTTCCTCTTGTTATCACTAGTCTCTTCCAGACGAACCGCTGTACCCATGGACGGTAGCTGAGAGAGAAGAGAATAAGAAGAAGAACCGATACATCAACATTATTGCCTGTGAGTTCACCATGAGTAAATAACTGCTCAAGACCATCTTAACATTCAGATTTGGGGGAGAATAGTGGTATATACCCCCACTTTTTTTGAAGGGGGTGATATGGACCGTAGGATCATCCCCCGCCCCGCCCACTTTTTAGGCCCATTAAATAAAATCCTTGATAGCACTAATGTTTAAAATTAATTAAAGATTACCATTGTATTCAAATGTTCAGAAAAAGATTTGCAAAATATATTTTCTCTAAATGTATTCATTTATTTTTAATCCAAATGTTTTAGAATTCTAATTTATTTTTAGTAATATTACAAAAACATTTTTGGTGATGTTCAGGAGGGGCAGTAATTTGAATTAGATTGAATCATCCCCCATACTTTGATAACTAAAAATTACACACTTATTCAGAGTTAAGAAATTTCTTTCGAGTCACTATTTTTAGGGCATTTCTTGTTCAAGCTTCATAGCGCCCGAATACCTCTAAACATGTAATAATGAGTTTTGTTTTCTTCTTTGACTCTAGATGATCACTCACGTGTTGTCTTGGAGTGTGTAGATGGTGACCCATCCTCTGACTACATCAATGCAGCCTACATCCATGTTAGTTATCACTGTCTAGTATAAGCCAGCAATACCTTTGGGTGTCTTTTGGGCGGCCCGTTTGCTAAGTGTGTCCATTTAGAAAACATTTGCAAAAGTATTGAAAGTGAAATATTTGGACACCTCGTTTTGATAAGTGGTTCTAAATAACTGGTTGGTTGCAAATTGATGATTTGATCTGCTCTATCGTCTTCAGGAGAGAATAAAAATGGTTTCGTTCAAAGCATGGTTTAGCAGTAATATTTTCTGGAAATGAATTTATAAACAATGAAATTTATCTGTACATCAATCCAGTTGAATCTCATAAAATCTAAATGCGGTAATTTTATTTATTAATTTGTTTTAATAAATAAATTCTTTTGTCTTCTCTTTTTTCCTAACAGGGATATAAACAAGACGCCAAATACATCGCATGTCAAGGTAAAAGAAAAATCCTAAAAGAAATATAACTTAAATCTAAAATGGTAAAAGCTATTTTATTTCACATATAAGTTTGTGAACTGAAGTGAACTCATACATGCAGTATATGCATGTACAATTTTCAAATAACATCAGTTGACCTATTGCGGCAGAATCGCTTAAACGCAACTAAAACAATGCCCAATCCAATCACTTCAAATGAAACACGCAATGCCCGAAAAAAATAAGACATCAACAAATCTACTGCATAGCATTCCATAAGGGTTGTCTTCAGGGCGTGGTTAAGTCACAAACGGCAACAGGTCAATTTCAAATATAAGACAATTTTTTATAATATTTTCAGGTCCTAATAAATTTTCGGTGATTGATATATGGCGTATGGTGTGGCAGGAACGTGTGGGGAAAATCGTCATGCTCACCAACTTAGTGGAGAATGGAAAGGTAATACAGTGCTATGATGAACACGACTATATCGAACATTTGGTTATAGTAAACATCACCATTGGCTCCCAGTTTATGTATCAGCATTGCAGCAATGAATCACTATAATGAACACCACTATATCGAACATTCGGTTATACGGAACATGACCCTTGGCTCCCAGTTTATGTATCAGCATTGCAGTCATGAATTAATATAATGAACACCACTATAATGAACATTTGATTGTAGCAAACATGACCCTTGGCTCCCAGTTTATGTATCAACATTGTAGCTATGAATCACTATGACCATTGACCGCTAGTATGAACATTGTGATTATCATTAGGTGACAAAAGAAAGTGTTTTTCTGTCCACTTTCACACCCCAAGAACTTTGGTGCTTTTTTTAAAACCTATTTTAGGGATTTTTTGTTAAATCTTAATTGCTCATTGCATTGGTATTGATTCTGATTCATGTACATGCTTGCTGGAAGACTGAACCTTTTGGTTATAGGAATTGAACAATTCCTCCTCATGCAGTCTTGCGATCTCCACATGTATTCATTTTAATGATTTTAGTTTTTGATGTATTTTCTGTTTGCTTTAAGAATTGTTGTGGAGAGAAATAAAATAATAATAATAAAGAGTCTTGAAAAACACTTTTTTTATCATAATTTTCATTATTTCCAGAAAAAATGTGAGAAGTACTGGCCGGACAGTACCAAGGTCTATGGAGATGTGTGTGTCACCAAAGTAAACAAGAAAGCTTACACTAATTACATCGTGAAGAGATTCAACCTGTCAAAGGTTGGTGAACTTTTGAGTATTACATTCCCCCCAGGCCCGATCTCACAAACCTCTTATTCTCTTAGTTATTTTAAAGTGTGCACTATCGTCACGTGAATTTGCATTTGTATTCTTACGCCATTATTTGCATCGTACATCAGTACTTATCGGAAGATGCATGTTGACGCTTTGTGCAATAGGTCCAAGTACATGTTTTGTAAGATGATTTAAAACCACTGTATGATATTGGTAATATAAAAAAAAACATAAAAATGATCATAGTTTTACATAAATCTTACTTTATTTATTTATTTATTTATCTATTGACCAAATCCAACAGCGACAGAATCGCCAATTACAGGATGGCTGATAAAAATATAAATTTAGATAAAACATTTACTTGTAAATAAATTATGGTATGTTGGCATGGAATGAGTATAAACAATCTGAATGCATTTTCACTATTTTCTTGTTATATAACCACACTAAAGGATCTGAAAAAATATCTCTTTTCTCCATTTTGACCAATCGGTCATTATTGGTAGCTTCAAACAAAAGGTCTACTATTCCCACAAATTTTATTGTCAAATGGACAAACATTGGAAATAGTCAGATACGGATTCACTGTATTTCAATTTGTATAAGAAATGCTTCTTGAAAAACAAAAACAAAAAGTCAACAAAGATGGAGTGTCACTGAATGGGATTGCACCATCACTCTTTATCAATGATATGAGCTTTTTACAGACATTTTACCCAAAGTGTATACTGGCTTTAAATGCATTCATTCATGATGACAATCAAGAAAGAGAGTAAGCATACTCTCAGTTTTGCCAACATTACCAATGCTGTACCTTCCCTTCAATGTATATCTTGATTCAAAGAGAGTAAGCATACTCGTAGAAGCAGTTTTGTCAACATTACCAATGCTGTACCTTCACTTTAATGTATATCTTGATTCAAAGAGAGTAAGCATACTCGTAGAAGCAGTTTTGTCAACATTACCAATGCTGTACCTTCCCTTCAATGTATATCTTGATTCAAAGAGAGTAAGCATACTCATAGAAGCAGTTTTGTCAACATTACCAATGCTGTACCTTCCATTCAATGTAGGCCTATATCTTGATTCAAAGAGAGTAAGCATACTCATAGAAGCAGTTTTGCCAACATTACCAATGCTGTACCTTCACTTTAATGTATATCTTGAATTAAAGAGAGTAAGCATACTCATAGAAGCAGTTTTGTCAACATTACCAATGCTGTACCTTCCCTTCAATGTCTATCTTGATTCAAAGAGAGTAAGAATACTCATAGAACCAGTTTGGCCAACATTACCAATGTTGTACCTTCCTTTTAATGTATATCTTGATTCAAAGAGAGTAAGCATACTCATAGAAGCAGTTTTGACAACATTACCAATGCTGTACCTTCCCTTCATGTATATCTTGATTCAAAGAGAGTAAGCATACTTCTATCTTTCTTGTACTTTTGTTTGTTCCTACAGAGCAGTGAGCCAGATGGCGAGCACCGTGAGATCCTGCAGTATCATTACACCACTTGGCCCGAAATAAAGCTACCAGAGTCCTCATCGTTACTTCAGTTTGTCAGACGAGTTCAGATGTCCGAGACTTCACAACAGGGACCCATCCTCGTACACTGCAGGTAGGGTAGTCTGGATGGGTCGATTAGGAACACATAAGGGGTGACCATGTTAACATTAACACCCTCATATGTCAGAGATCACATAAAGCTGCTAAGCAGAGAATTTTGCTATTAAGCGAATATTTTTTGCTAAGAATCTTAAAGCTACTTTAGTCAAAATTTAGGCAAAACTTTAGCTGGTATTCATCAAAATATAGAGCAAATTTCATAGAGCTGCTTACCAGATAAAAATGCTCAGTAAAACAATTTGCTATTAGGTTTTGTTGGTTACCAGCCAAACTTTCATGCAAATTATGTATACTTTGGCAGGTTGTCTGTTTAAATTTGCTTAGCAGATAAAATAATAATAATGGACACTTATATTGCGCCGGTATCCACCAAGTTTTGACGCTCATGGCGCTTGAACATTATTACCCCTGTCATCAGGCCAGTTATATCATTCCTAGAACCATCTCAACTCCCTGGGGAGTATGCAGCCCATGCTGCCAAATGTGTAGCGCAACGAGCTTAATCAAACACAATTACACTCTCTGCCCTCAAAGGTCCCCATTTATACTCCTGGGTGAAGAGAAGCAATTATAGTTAAGTGTCTTGCTCAGGGACACAAGCACCACGGTTGTGGCCAGGATTCGAACCCACATTCTGACGACGACTCGGCCATCAGAACGCAAGTCCGATGCATGTAACCACTCGGCCATGGCACCCTACAGTATGGCACCCTATGTATTTCATTTATAGTGAAATTGTCTGCTAAGCAGCTGTATGAAATTGGCTCCTGCTTAGACAATCTCTCTGGTGAGCAATTTGTTTCTGCTGAGCAGAATTGGTAACTGGTTGATGAATGATGTAGTGGTGCTTAGTTGACACGGGTTTCAATTCCACTTGGACCTGCATGAGCCAACATGTGGATTGAGTTTATCGTCCCTACTTAATCACGTGGGTGTTTCCCAAGAATAATTATCTGGGTTTATCCTCCTACTGCAATCTAAATTGAAATTTCTTCCTCATAAGGAAACATTTACTGTAAAATCAAAATGAAATGTATCATTTTAAATGATTTATTTTTCTCTCCTCAAGTAAAATAGCAATGTTCTGATGAAAAAACAAATTGTCAGAAATTATCATCAAAACATGGGTGATACATCTATAACCCATCGTTTGGCCTATCAATCAAGGGTGATTTAAAAGCTTGCACCCTCAACCACATTATGCAGAGTGGATATATCCCGCATTGAAATATTTTTCTCTTTGATCTGAAACCCAGTGATGGTGTCGGCCGTACAGGGACGTTCATCACAGTAGACTCCATGTTGGAACAGGCCCAAGCCGAGGAGCAAGTGGACGTCCTCAACTTTGTCCGTGCTATGAGGGAACAGCGATTTGGAATGGTGCAGACGCTGGTATGTTGTCGGTAAATTTACCAACAATATTTGCACCCCCCCCCCCCAAAAAAATCTGATTGGCTTCCACACCCTCCCAAAGAAAATGCCTTCGCTACGCCCCTGCACAGAGTATGCATCTTTCAAATGTTGTATGTGAATTCCCAAACGTCATTGTTAGTGTTAGCGGGTTTTAGTGTCGAGTGACACAGGGATCTATATGACATCTAAATAAATGGACATAGCACACATAAGTTCTAAATAATCCACTTGCAGTTGTTTATTAACGAAATATGACGGATAGAATTGACGGATTTGACGGACCGAATTGACAGACCGATTTAACGGACCCCTGTGTATTTAGATACAATACTTGAACACAAATAATGTTCAAAAGGTCACTATTTGTATTTTACTTAACCTTCAATAGCCCTCCTACGCATTGAAGCCACTCCCAACCACTAAATTATGTTCTTTAATTAGCAACCTTCAGTACATACATGTACAAGCCTGCTGTCCTTTCCAAGTAATCTTACAAAATCAACTGTGTGCCACCCAAGGCCACTGAAAATGTTTGAACTATAGTATGGCCTGCAATGTATCAATGGGAGACCACCTTACCCTGCAATCTCAGTGGTGTGACAGTGCACAGAAGGGTAACCATAGGAGGCCACTGGCAACAGCTAATGGCTTGGAGTGGCCTGAATGGGTTATTTCAAAAATTGCACTGATTGTAGGAGGGTTTAGAATGAATGCGAATCAATATGCCAAAAACACTATAACTGATGTGTCTCACTTACGGATTGTGACAGATTACATAACACAATTTGAGCATAGCTTGAGTTTGTCCTTGAGTATCAGATCATTAAAAGTACCAGAACCAAAACATGGACAGTGTTACAAGGCCAAACAACACAGTGAATAACATACTATATGGAAACAAACTGTTATAAACACTAGTAAAATAATCGTTTGACTTAAAGCATCGAACAAATTCATAATTGTGACCCAAAATACAACACATTACACTAAATATGGTTGCAAAAGCTGACAACTTTTCATCAGTGAAAGAATACAAATACAATATGCAGTTTTCAGTAGATTTTCGCGAATCTAGTACACAATAAGTTAAGAGCTAACCTGAATACTCTCAGCAGTATAACATTCAAACTACTAGGTCATCCTAACCCAGATGATCGTCTCTGGTCAAGCTACATATATACAAGACAAAAATGATAAACCTTTAATAAGTAAATGTAAATCTGTTTTATTAAAGTGAAGCATCAAATCATTTACAAAAACAATTGAACTGAAAAGATGAATAAACTGGTTTACTATAATGGATGCACTTGTAAAAATAGAGTATATCTCTTGAATAAATGCCAGTTCCAACTCTGAATACAATGATCACACTACAGAGAATACTAATCAGTTGTTTACAAACTATAACAAAACCAAATTATATCAATAAGAGACAACTAAAATAATAGCAATTCTAACAACGAGATATGGCTACTGATGACTTGACTAATATCGAACGAGTCACATGCACGTGTGAACCATAGAGTACATTGGTTTCTGGATGCAGAATGATTCTTGACCCTCTGCAGCCCCTTAAAAACCCCTCTAAAACGGTCAGTGAGTGACAGCGAGCCACATACTGATTGGCTGATCACCAATGGTCACCAAACATAAGGATCCTGATTGGTTAACTCAAATCAGCAATTTGCTTAGATCAACTATTTTCCAGTTGCATAAACCCCAAATCTGCTGACTTTCAAAAGCACTCCCAGGTCTGAAAGAACCTCCAGAGCTAATTAACTTTCTTCTTCAAGAGGTACAAATGTATGTAAGAGTCCTTAAAAATAACTTTAATGGCTATGGGAAAAGTTCTCTAAAACAAAGGTTCTACTTAAGAATGGTCGGAAGTTGTAACCTTCCAGCTTCATGGTAAATTACAATGTTTGTGCAAACAAACAACTACTTAACCTTGTTGGTTTCAAACAATATTTTGTGTCAGCAATTTCAGCAGTCTCTTGCCACGAGAACATTTTGACTTCAACCTGAAAATACTAGATAAACTAAAATGTTACTAGAGTTCACAATAATTCTATAAAAATATTAATTGGGTAGATTTTCCACTTTCCGACATTAGGACCAGTATAAGTTCATCTTTGATGCACTCTTGGAATCAAGTCTGACAGAGAAAACGTCCTTCCCCAGTGGCAAACTACAACATGACTTCAACAAACTCACGAAAAAACAAGACCGCAAGACGGGGGCCTCTGGCATCGAAGGCCAGTTCCATGTAAGTGAAGAAACTCCAAAATATTGCTTATTGGCTGCCTGGCCACCCAATACAAGCTCTGCTCCCCAACACAGTGGGTGACACCTGGCGATTGGCGAATGACTATAAATCCTCTTGCATTGTCATCTATCTATCTATCTGTGGACAATGACCCAGTAAGTTGCTTTTTCATTTCTCTCTGTAATGGACACTTTTTTGTGGCGATATCTGCCAAGTTTGACACTCATGGCGCATTAATGGAGCCAGTTATATCTTTCCTAGAACCATCTCAGCTCTTATATAGTTTTCAGTGCCATTTCACCAAAAAGTAAGTATTCTTTATGTTTACAATGTTCACAAACCAAAAATAAGCCCACTCAAAGTTTGCAACATTAGGAAAGGAGATCAGATCAACTTGTATCGTTTATGATGCACATACCTGAGATACAGACAAACGTCTATTGCTTCCCATAAAATATATGATTGTGACCCTTTCACGATTTAGTTAGAAATACTTATTAAACAGTGCTTATTTCAGGCCTAGCTAGCTTACAGTGACGATTAAAATGAAAACATTGAAGAGTCTCCTTTGTGTACACAGTATTTTATTGAATGTCCTGTGACCTTAACCAGCCCATCTAACCCTAGTGCCAAACAACTGCCAACTATACCTCTAACAGCCCCGGGGTTAGACCAGGCATGGGGTTTCTATTAGATCAATATCATGATGCAGCCATCTTGTCTTTCTTCCATACATGTGACCCGAGGCTGGAAGGAAAAATAGTCTGGTACCTTGTATGCATTGATGATTAGATCAATATTATTGTACTTGCATACAGTGAATCTGTGAACCAGACTATCATGTTTTGTTTTCACAGACTCCTACCGCGGACCCTGCTCTTACTGACTATGAAGTTACGATTACTGGATCAGAAGATATAACAGCCGTCGTTTATGAAGATGTCGGCCTTCCATCTTGGGCTGTCCGATGGGAAATTCTCTGGAGCAATCTTGTCGTTGATGATAAGATACTTGGCACAGGAAACTTTGGCGAAGTGAGGTCAGGGACAGTGAACGTAAGCGGGCATAAGACCAAGTCTGCTATCAAGATACTGAAAGGTATTCGAAAATGAGGAAACTATCGTCATAGATGGTACCATTCACATACTCTCTTATCATATATGATCATGGTCAATTAAGAATGGCTGCAGAAGAGTACACAGCATATGAGGAATTATATGCTATTGATATCACCTTTCCCGAAACATCATGAAGTCTCTGAAAGATCAATTGCTTAAATACAATCTCAAAAAGTGTTTTAAACATTGTTTTATGTTGGTTTGTGAAACATCAAGATTCTGTAGTATCAGGATGTGATCAACCTCGAGATAAGTGTAAGAAAGTAAAGTGATCTGTATAAACTTGACCTTTGTACCGGCCTGGTCAGTCTCTCAAAATTCATAAAGGTTTTGCCAGTGTACGTGCTTTTAGGTTATTTTGTTGTTCTTGTGTTTTAAGGTCATGCCTCACCGAGTGACCGGGAGGATTTTATGGAGGAGTTCCGTACAATGACCTCCATTGGTTACCATCCCAATATTGTCTCACTGTTGGGTGCTTGTCAACATGAAGGTATGAAAATAGTTGAGGTTCATTTTTCATATTTCACTTCCAGTGGCAATTTACTTTCAAAGTTGACATTATAATGCATATCATCAGATAGTAATTACAATGAATGAAATGTGTGGTGAAATGATCAACCATCAAATTTACCAAAATGGTTTTATAGAGAGAGCTATATATACCTACATCATTTATGGCACAATGACAATATTTCAGTCACAAAATATTTTTAACATTTTTAATTCGAACTTAGTATGACATATCGACAAGGCAAATTACTATGAACCTGATCTAAGTCTGTCTGTCCGTGACGTATCATTACACATGTTACAATGGCTGTTTGTACTAAGCAACATGATACTGCAGTAAAAAATGAATTTATATAAGCTTTCAGAACTTCCTGGTGAGTTGAATACAGTTACATATTGTATATAATTTGTATGATATTTCAATGTTTCTCTGTAAAGAGGTTCTGTACGTCGCTTTGGAATATCTTCCCAATGGTGACCTGCTTAGTTACCTGCGGACGGCTCGCCCAGAGTCAGACTCCGGTGAATCTTTGTCATCAGAGCAGCTCGTGGCATTTGCTCTTGACATTGCCAAGGGAATGGAACACCTTGCAAAATCAGGGGTATGTCAAAACCAAACCGTTTGCCCAGATGTGGGCAAAAATGGATAGTTCCAACAAAAATACAGTAATTTGTAAGACACAAGCTGTGCCTGGAACAGGTTATACATACTTCTTTATCTATACAGTATAAGGCCTACTCATCAGAAAACTGTTAACGTCAAGGCTTTGCTTTTTTTCTCCTGAGGACATAGGGGTCACTACGGGCGGTTACAATCATGCTCCATGTCTTTCTATATCCAATAATGCTGTTCACCGTATCACCTCTGGTGTTGGAGGGACTAACAGAAATTGCCACATAGAATAGATGTCATAGGCACAGAGGAAACTAATGAACCACCTAAAAAGATTTAAGTTACTAAAATGTTTGATTTATTTGTAAATTTCTTGTAAAGTTCTTTCCCTTATAATATATATAGCAGCTTGTTCCATGCTGTAAGTTTAGACTTATCTTTGATGAGATGGTTCATTTCAATAAAAAAAAAATTAACTGAAGTCCCCAACACCAAGCGATCATTTAATATTCATTCCAAATGATATAACATATGAACATATCTGATGTAGACTAGTTACTTGGAACCAGCTATTAGCCTAATGGTATAGAAGTGTTCTGATGGCTGAGTCGTCAGAATGTGGGTTCGAATCCCAACCGCGACCAGGGTACTTGTGTCCTTGAGCAAGACACTTTACCATAATTGCTTCTCTCCACCCAGGGGTAAATAGGTACCTGTGAGGGTAGAGTTGGTTGTTGTGTTTGATTAGCCCATATGCGCTGAAATGGCAGCTAGCTGTATACTCCCCAGGGAGCTGAGATGGTTTCAGGAATGATTTATGAGCCTGATGAGCAGGGGTAATAATATAATGCACCTTGAGCACCAGTTTGGTGGATACTTGCGCCATATAAGTCTACATTATTATTATTATTATTATTATTATTATTATTATTATTATGAAGCTTTGTTTATCATGCTTTCAAACAGCTTGGTCGTGCAATAGTTTCCTCAGTATATTTCTTGATATTTAACTACCTGAAGTTGGTATTGTTTTAAGATGTAATATGAATTTATTTTTGATGGATGTCATTAATATTTGATCAGGTGATTCACCGAGATTTAGCTGCAAGAAACATCCTGCTTGGAAACAGATTGGTTGCCAAGGTTTCTGATTTTGGACTTTCCCGTGGGGGGGATATGTATACCCAGACATCAATGGTAACCACTTTATTTAAAAATAACAACTAAATGTTAGGCCCATAGCTTTATAATATCCCTTATTAAAAAAACTAGTCCAATAGTACCATTGGTAATGAATGATAATAAATGATGCTAGTGCACATACCGAATGGTATGTATGGTTTTTTCATAAGGGATTTAAAGGAATTAAATGATTTTATATTAATTTCAACTTACAAAGAACATATCTTACAAATTAGTTTTATCCAAAATTTTAAGAAAAACCTAGCATATTTCTGTTTGCATCAGAAAGTAAAAATGTTAATTTATCAGAAGACAGAAAAAAAATTGTATGTTGTGCAAGCAATCGTCACTAAAATGGCTGCAAAATTATTGAGGTCAACACCATTGTGGCTTATTATAGACAAATATTATATTCCCAATTTGTGTTTTAATTATTCAGCATGAACGTATAAAAACAAAACTTTTGATGACATTTGGTGTGCATTATTTGTTCTTTTGATATCAGAGACGTGTTCCAGCTCGCTGGCTGTCCATTGAGTCTTTGATGCATCAGACGTACACTACTCAGAGTGATGTGTAAGTTGAACATTGAGGGCAGTATCTATAACATTCTAAACATGACAACATCAGCTTGCTTCTGCGTCAACATCATCGTCCACCAGCTTAAAACAATATTTCAAGCTGTCTACATACAAAACGTACACGGGCAATGTTAAATAGTTATAGATTTAAGGAAAATACAGAAATATACTGAATGTATTTTATTCACGTTTGTGCTTGAAACATGTTATGTAATACAACGCATGTGGTGCCTTGTTAATTCGAGTGTAAATGCATGAAATTTGTTGGATAGGGCGGATCCAGCGTTAAAAAAAGGGAGGCATGCAACAAATGGGTAAGGGACACCAAAACGTATGCATGCTGATAACATGATGAGGGCACTTCGCCCACCTTGGATCAAGTACGGAGGATACATCTAAACAAAAAACGTATCCATGCAGATAACATGAGGACACTTCGCCCACCTTGGATCAGGTACGGAGGATACATCTAAACAAAACATTCACATTTCCCTCCTTTTTTTCTAAAATATTACTTTCTTCTAAAATATTAGGTGGTCATTTGGTATCCTCTTGTGGGAAATCGCTACTCTTGGTAAGATAATCTGATGTTTTCTTCTTGCTGGCCCAGCTTTCTATTTATTTATGTAAATTGTTTATGTAAAAAGTTAAGAAAAGAAGTCTTTTAAGTGACTAGTGAGCATTATTGGCGAACTTGTTCATTTACATTTGTACATTATAGACACAAACATTTTAAGCATAATTACGTTATAGTTATGCGAATAGTCTGCTATAGGGCCTATACTATCAACTAAATACTTTTACAAATAAATTATCCCAAGAATATCTTATAAGTGCACCTTTGCTTTAATATGATAAAAGAATATGTTATGCATATTCGCCCTGAACAAGGCTAAAAGCCATTCAAGGTACAGGGCTGCAACAGAAGACAAATAAAATGTAAAACCTCAAACAAAAACAAGAGGTGTTTGGGCAGTAACCCAAACACCTAAATAGACTCAAGAGGAGCAGAATGTGGGAATTGAGATTCAGCATGTGGTAAAAAGCTATTAGTGTAGCTTTTTGTTCTACATCTAGGTATAGCTAGGGTGTATGGGTGAGAAGAGGCAGAAAAACGAGTTTCACGCTCAAACACCCTAACAGGAGGAACCAAGTTGGATAGACCGGTGGAACATTTACCATGATAATGGTGATAATAGTATAAAATGAGCACTGTAGATCATGGACAATTAATGAAACCCCCTTGTCCATCCAAGTTATTAATGCCTTCTTGTGGAAGTATAACATGTTTTATTGTTGTTAAGGGGGCACTCCCTATCCGACCATCAGGACCAAGTCATTGGCTGTGGAACTGATGAAGGGATACCGCATGCCCAAACCACCCAACTGTGACAAAGAAATGTAAGATGTACAAGTTTTATAGCGCTATACAATTCACTCTTGGTGACATTTACATGAAAGAAATCTTTCGGGTGACACCATGTAGTGATCTCTTTTTGGAATAAGTGATGTCTCTGAGAAGAGCCAGTTGGTTTGTTCACAACGTTTCGACTAGTCTTCTCAGAGCCATCACTTCTTCCAGAAAGAGATCATTACATGGTGTCACCCGAAAGAACTCAAGTATCTATCTCCACCATGCAAAGTCTCAAATCCTTTCTCAATGAATTATTTGTTAATAAATTGGTCTAATCTCATAATGCAAACATCGATCACACAGTAAAATATATTACAATGACAACAATTGTGTATGAGATTGTTACGTTTTAAGTGTAATAATTGAAATATATTTTAGGGAGGAGGGCCAAAGTCTTGGTACAGCCAAGCCTTTGAGAAGCCTGGCCAGGCCAGGCCCAGGCTACCTGGCCTCCTAATCTTTCTTTTGTGAGGCCTTATCCTGTAACAATACAGTACATACCAATCAACATAACCTGAGCTTCTGGAGGGCCTAGCCCAGCCAAGTTGATCTCATTACAATGACTGCAGCTGGGGACAAAAGTCTGCCGAGGTGTCAGTCAAGTCAGTATTAACAATAAGAGCCATTTGAGATCTATTCATTAGTAAAGGGTCTTTTGTGTTCAGATAGGGGATTATATAGGCCTCTAAGCCTGGGCCTGGCCATGCAGGCTTTTCAAAGTCTTGGCTGTACCATGACTTTGGACCTCCTCTCTTATATAAGGAGTATTATTGTTCAATATCTCACCTTGAATGTTTTTCTCATATCTAGTTATGACTTGATGGTCCGGTGCTGGTACCAAGATCCAACCATCAGACTATCCTTCTCAGACTTGGTTATAATCCTGAGTCATATGAATGACAGACAAATAGAACATGTGAGTTTTAATCTTCATTTTACATACATGTACATCAAATGACCTAGTGCTATAAGTCTAGCTTTCTTGTTAGAAAGATCCTTTGTAAAAACAATGTCTGTTCCCGACACAGCTTTACAGTAAATATCTAGGCCTACCTAATGATTCATTGAGGCTGCCGTAATTCTGCCGTAATTTACTAATTCTCGTATGAAGACTAGCAACCTCATTTCATGTAAAGTATCTTACATTTTTAGGCACAACAATTGGCTAATATAGCCAATGTATATATCTGACCAGCATTTCTATTCACTAAAACGTCACCCATGCAGTCTTAAAATCTGCCAAACTATTGTGAGGACTAAATAAGACTAATTGCAATGAAGACCATCAGAGCATACTGATCGAAACGTCAAGTTGTAACCTCCAGTTCTTCACAGAACTAATTACTACTCAGTAGAGAATTTCACATGGTGTCACCGCAATTAGTCTTACTTATCTTCTTCACCGTGCAAAGCTACAAGTTTTACTATTGTGAGGAGTATATTATGAATGGATGATAGAGCAAAACAACTTGGTTTTCTCAAGTGTCAAGTGCCAAGTGCCAGCAGGACTGAGCACGCACTTGTCAAAAATAAAATAGATGTACGCTTGTGTGTGGCTCAATGTAATGTAATCTTGTCTGTAACGTTATCCAGTATTTTGTATTGCAATATTTATTTGTATTTTATTTACAGACGTACATGGCCTTTGATCGACCCCATTATGAAAGTTTTAGTGTCATTCGACCAGAACTTGATAACAATTGAGCAACTTGTCATTTCAGCCAGATGGACTTTTGGATACGTGATAAGAGTAGAGAGACAATGGAGATTAATTAGCTAAAATACTTAAAGGGAAAGTACATGCATATGCTCTTTGAATCAGTTAAATATACATTGAAGGAAAGGTACAACATTAGTAATGTTGGCAAAGCTGCTTCTAAGAGTATGCTTACTCTCTTTGAATCAAGATATACATTGAAGGGAAGGTACAACATTAGTAATGTTGGCAAAGCTGCTTCTAAGAGTATGCTTACTCTCTTTGAA
The DNA here is from genome assembly GCA_029582265.1 of Zoroaster sp. YZ-2022. Lineage (NCBI taxonomy): Eukaryota > Metazoa > Echinodermata > Asteroidea > Forcipulatida > Zoroasteridae > Zoroaster > Zoroaster sp. YZ-2022. The sequence goes on along the minus strand of CM055825.1, from coordinate 26,296,359 downwards.
TCAAGATATACATTGAAGGGAAGGTACAACGTTAGTAATGTTGGCAAAACTGCTTCTATGAGTATGCTTACTCTCTTTGAATCAAGATATACATTGAAGGGAAGGTACAACATTGGTAATGTTGGCAAAACTGCTTCTATGAGTATGCTTTATAATACTCTCTTTGAATCAAGATATACATTGAAGGGAAGGTACAACATTGGTAATGTTGGCAAAGCTGCTTCTATGAGTATGCTTACTCTCTTTGAATCAGTTAAATATACATTGAAGGAAAGGTACAACATTAGTAATGTTGGCAAAGCTGCTTCTATGAGTATGCTTACTCTCTTTGAATCAGTTAAATATACATTGAAGGAAAGGTACAACATTAGTAATGTTGGCAAAGCTGCTTCTATGAGTATGCTTACTCTCTTTGAATCAAGATATACATTGAAGGGAAGGTACAACATTGGTAATGCTGGCAAAGCTGCTTCTATGAGTATGACTATCTTTGAATCAGTTAAATATACATTGAAGGAAAGGTACAACATTAGTAATGTTGGCAAAGCTGCTTCTATGAGTATGCTTACTCTCTTTGAATTTAATAAGATATACATTGAAGGGAAGGTACAACATTAGTAATGTTGGCAAAGCTGCTTGTATGAGTATGCTTAATCTCTTTGAATCAGTTAAATATACATTGAAGGAAAGGTACAACATTAGTAATGTTGGCAAAACTGCTTCTATGAGTATGCTTACTGTCTTTGAATCAAGATATACATTGAAGGAAAGGTACAACATTAGTAATGTTGGCAAAGCTGCTTCTATGAGTATGCTTACTCTCTTTGAATCAAGATATACATTGAAGGGAAGGTACAACATCGGTAATGTTGGCAAAACTGCTTCTATGAGTGTGCTTACTCTCTTTGAATCAAGATATACATTGAAGGGGAGGTACAACATTGGTAATGTTGGCAAAACTGCTTCTATGAGTGTGCTTACTCTCTTAAATGGAAGGTACATCATTGGTAATGTTAGCAAAACTGCTTCTATGAGTATGCTTACTCTCTTTGAATCAGTTAAATATACATTGAAGGAAAGGTACAACATTGGTAATGTTGGCAAAACTGCTTCTATGAGTATACTTACTCTCTTTGAATCAAGATATACATCGAACAATCAATCTGTTTTAGCTCAATGCAGAGGCTAAGTCATGAGAAAAGCGTTTAAAAGCATTCAGCATTTTGATAGAAAACACAATTTCAATTTTGGTTTGTGTTTAAGTTTTGGTTTCTTGTGCTTCAGACAGAATAGTTCCAGTATGATTGGTACCTTTACCAACTTCACATCAAGTTTGGGTTTGGATGATAATTCGGTAATTTCCAATGTTGTACCTTTCCTTTAATAAATGGATCACTTTATACAGTGGTGCACTTCAGCATGAATAGTAATTCCAATCGGGGCATGCCACTGATTGTATAATTGTACCAAGTATAGGGTCCTGATGACTGCACGACCAAAAAGTCTACGGTTTCTGGTCTCCGCGCACGCTGCCTCAGACCCGTGCGTCGGCATTTTAATTTTCTTTTTATTTGCTATGTAACGATGTGCAATTGCAGCCAAAATTGCTGGATCGATTGGAATTCTGTCACGCTGTTTTAAACGACTTTTTCACATAGGGCTATGAACGTTGGCCCAATTTGTGCAGCCTCTCTTAAGCCACCATACTTTGTGTATGGGAAATTATTTGGTCTGGTTCCAATAACCGCGTGTACCATTTCACTAGTCTGTGTGTGAGTTTAAGATACAAATATCTTTTGCATCTATGTTGAGTACATTTACTGCAACTGTATATATAAGTATCTCATCCTGTTAGTGACGCCCCTTTTGCACATGTCCTCTGGAGGCCTGTTGGATTGAAGTGATAAAGTGTGGATTCGCCCCGTAATTTCTTTTTCCTTCAACATGCTTCACAGGAGGTGTAATGTGCTTGGAGCTACATCTGTTTGGCACTTGATGAATTTGTGCATTTTACTGTTTCTTTATTTCTTTGTGTCTGTTTTCTATGTCTAGTTGTTCTTATTTTTTTGTTTTTGTAAAATTTTATTATGTGCAATTTTATACTGCAATTTTATACTGAACTTCGAAATGTTGCTATTTTTGTAATTTTAAAGATTTTAGATGTATTTATTTTGTATCCTGTTATTTGCGGTTTACCACTGTTGGTTGAGGACAATATCGGCAGGGCCCCACCTAGAACCCCACCCTAGAACCCCACCCTAGTACCCCACGCTGGTACCCCACGCTAGTACCCTGTGCATATAATGAGTTGTAAAATGAGGCATTTATAGTTACTAATATCGATATTAAGCAGAATAAATAGTAATTTGTAAGATTTACACTACATTTACACTAACAGTACGTATTCGGAGAATATTGTCATTAAGTTTAATACTTATTATTAGAAACAATCGTAATATTACAATATTAAAAAGGTTGTAGCATGATTGTAAGAAGGAACTATACTTTTTTTTAAATCTATTTTCTATTTATCTGTTATTATGTGGGGGTTTTTTTTGGGGGGGGGGCAGGTTGACTAAATTGACGGGGGAATTGCATGTAGCAATAAGATATGACGCGGATTCAGAGACCTGCATATGGGGCTAAAGACAATAGAGTATATTATTGCAGATAATATCTATAGGGTCTATAAGCACCCCAATCCACTGATGGAAAATACTGACAGTCATTTATTTGTAATTTTTAGGCTTAAAGGTCTAAGCCAAATCAAAAGAAGACTTCCTGGTTTAATTCAGGCCTACTTACAGTAACAGTAACTACTACTAGTATTTTGTATTGCAATATTTATTTGTATTTTATTTACAGACGTACATGGCCTTTGATCGACCCCATTATGAAAATTTTAGTGTCATTCGATCAGAACTTGATGACAATTGAGCAACTTGTCATTTCAGCCATATGGACTCTTGGATACGTGATAAGAGAACAGACACGATGGAGATTAATTAACTAAAATAGTCATTTATTTGTCATTTTTAAGCTTAAAGGTCTAAACCAAATCAAAAGAAGACTTCCTGGTTTAATTCAGGCCTACTTACAGTAACTACTATACTCAGATAATATTATCATATAGTTTAAAACATGGAGACTTAACAAAACTAAAATAATAGTAATAAGAACAATGTAATATATATATTGAGATGTTACAGTGTAAAGGTTGTGATATGATTGGATTTGGAGGAGAAATTATTTTTTGTGATACAATTATATACATTTATTTTATACCGAAACCACATAGGCCTACGCAGACATTATTTTGCATTTTGCTTTGTTCTTTGTGTGTTTATAAAAGTAATGTTAAGAAGTGGACACAACATAATAAGAGGGAAATCGTGAGTACATTTCTCTCCTCGGACATTTAAAACTACGGGGACAGATCAGCGAATGAGAAAGATTACATGGACATCGCACGTAAAAATTAGTCATTATGCTTATTAATTTATTGGCCAACTCGACTTTTAAATAAATGACACATCATTAATAAAACATGTTGTTTCAAATAACTCGGCAAATCTTCAGTGCTTAGAAACACAAAACATTTTCAGTCGGCAAACCCATACAGCTTTAGGTTTGCCGACTGAAAATTTATTCTGGACTAATCCTCGTTCTACTACCTTTGCTCCTTCATTTGCCGGCTGAGGCTTTAAATTTTGAACGTGAGATTAGATTTCCAAGAGCAATGCCATTTTGGGTATTTAATTAATATATAGTGTGCTCGAAAAGCAATCCTCCATACAACACGAGTAACGGTGAGTAGAAACTAGGATAACTTTCGCCTGATTCTCCCAATAAGGATCTATGCTTTTATCAAGATTGAAACCCTATATATTATCCCAATGAGAATATTTACGTGGCGCTCCTTGTCAACCATATACTTTCCCGATTGGGGGATACGTTTATCCAGATTGAGATTGAAACCCCATTTTCCCAATGAGGATACCAATGGGGGACACTCCTTGTCAACATACTTTCCCGATGGGGATACGTTTATCCTAATTGAAACCCTATTCTCCAAATGAGGATACCAATGGGGACACCCCTTGTCAACCATATACTTTCCCGATTGGGGGATATGTTTATCCTGATTGAAATCCTATTCTCCCAATGAGGATACAAATGGGGCTGCTCCTTGTCAACTATACTTTCCCGATTGGGGGATACGTTTATCCTGATTGAAACCCTATTCTCCCAGTGAGGATACCAATGGGGACACGCATTGTCAACTATACTTTCCCGATTGGGGGATACGTTTATCCTGATTGAAACCCTATTCTCCCAATGAGGATACCAATAGGGGAACATTCCTTGTCAACCATGTACTTTCCCGATTGGGGGATACGTTTATCCTGATTGAACCCTATTCTCCCAATGAGGATACAATGGGGGCACCCTTGTCAACATTCCCGACGGGGAGATCTATGATTTTTATCCTGATTGAAACCCTATTATCCCAATGAGGATACCAATGGGGCAATCGTTGTCAATCATACTTTCCCGATTAGGAGATCTATGCTTTTATCCTGATTAAAACCTTATTCTCCCAATCAGGATAATAATGGGGGCAGTCCTTGTCAACTACACATTCCCGATTGGGGGACACGTTTATCCCGATTGAAATCCTATTTCCCAATTGCATTTTCTTGTTAAAAATACAATCAAATACATGTATGATTCTTATAAAGAAACGAAAACAGAAGTTTGTTTGATTTCAGTTGTATTTATTTAATTTTTTTTTCGGAACCACAGAGTACAAAGGAAATTGCCCGCCCAATACCCCGGGCATCAAGCTATGAGAAAAGAGGAAACCAAAGAAAATCTTTGTTTTTATTGCAATGACGTTTGACGTTCACCAGCTGTAAAGTAATTTATTACAGCTCAGCATTTCTATGGCAGTGACTAGTATGACTGATGGAATATGATACCTATTGTTTACTAGAAAACATTGTAACCATAAGTAAAGCCACGTCCTTGTCATTTGATATTTTTCAGATATGTTAGTTCAGATGTTACCGAGTGATATTATTAATTGTACATTAATTAATTTGATATCACACACACAGATCCTCGTCATTTGATTGGTGGAACACACATCACGTGCTAATAGTTTTGCCCATTGCGCCTTCGCTCCAAAAGACTGTCCAATAGTGCGCACGCTAATGCGCGGCCGATCTAGTTATTTTATTGGATATCTGAGCATCGTAATGAGACGCGTATTGGATAGTCTTTTGGAGCGAAGGTGCAATGGGCAAAACTATTGGATAGCACGTGATGTGTATTCCACCAATCAAATGACAAGAAGATGTGTGGGGTGTGTGTGTGTTTGAAAAAAACCCATTGTTATTTCCAACACAGGACGATTACGATGTTGCCGCATCGTCATTAAATTCACTCAACTACACACATTACGGCAGTGCCTATCTGCCCGGTGGCAACAAACCAACTATGGCTGGAGATTATATGTACTGTTTCCTTGTTGTGTATCTAAGCCTGTGTTTCGGTAAGTGGACGCATTGTTGTATTAAGTTATCCATTATAATGTTAAATAACATTGGGTTTTGTTCGTTATATGGTACATTTCATGTATTAAAAAAGACTATATATATATTGTGTCCTCGGGTAAGAATCAGACATGAATAGTGCAGAAATCACATATAGGCCTACATTTTTGTTATATTTTGTATAAATTGTTTACATTTTTGTTTTACAGTTCAGGTTATTGGTGAGATTTTGTTTACTGCTGTTGCTTAAATAATCACCGTTGAAGATAAGATTTTATTTTTATACATTATCAAATGTAGGCCTATATAAATAATTACAAAATTCGCGTGTACGGCGATCGCGTGCCTTGGTTTTTAAATTTGTTTTTTCTTTAATCAAGAATTGGGAAATAATTTGTCAGACGTAACAATTTAAATTGTAGAAATACACATTTATATTTTTTTGGATTTTCTTTTACTTTTGTCAAATCACACACCTGATTACATATTCTTTTGATTCTTATATTTATTAAGTATGGATGCATTTACATATGGATGCATTTACATATGGATGCATTTACATATGGATGCATTTACATATGGATGCATTTACATATGGATGCATTTACATATGGATTCAATTACATATGGATTCATTTACATATGGATTCATTTACATATGGATGCATTTACATATGGATACATTTACATATGGATGCATTTACATATGGATTCATTTACATATGGATTCATTTACATATGGATTCATTTACATACGATTTACAAATAAATGCATACAGGCTTTAAAGTTAAGATAAGATTTGTAACAAAAAAATAACCAAATGGTCAAATTGTAATGTAAAACTTATTTGGCGACAAGCTGATGATGGTAAGTAGTATAACAGGCGCTTTTCAGACCCCGTTGGTAGAGTAAAAATGTGATCCGATCTGGGGAAAACCCGTTGGATGTCGGCAAACTTGTTTTGAAGATAATGGCAAAATAGTCCCCCAATTTTTGTTGTTGAAAATTTGAGTTTTTTAACTGTTAATATCGAAATGATCATTCTTGACAATATTAAATAAAAATTCCATCGTTTTAGATGTAAAAACATATGATGATAGATAATTAAAAAGCCGTCTTTGTTTTTCGTTTCCGCCATTGTTTTTTAAGGACAGCGGCGGTTATAACTTCCCGAGAGCATAACTCAAGTTATAGACAACCTAGAATCATGAATAAAACAGTTTTGAAAACAGCACAGTGTCCTCGTTAATTTGATGTATATAACACAAAAATGACAAATTTCACCATGTGAAGGGTTTTCCCAGATCACATCAGAAATGTGCAAAAATGAGTGTGTGCAAAAATGAGTGTGATGCAAAAATGTGCAAACTTGTGTTGAGTAGTGTTAGCGCGCTAGCGCGAGAGGGCGGGCTTTAAGTATGACGTCCGTGACGTCCGTGACGTCATACTTAAGGATGTGATGGTCAGACTTGTCAACGTCTGACCATTATTACTGACAATTAGAATGTCTGCTCTTACTACACTGGTCAAAAGAAAATAAGACTCAAGAAATCCTTGTCAAAATTGTCAACCCCATTGAGAAAAAAAAATGTCTGTGTTATGTGTACGTTATTATTGATCCTTGACCATAATTACTGGGTATGTATTGTTTGTCACGCTTCATTGATTTCTTCTCAACACACTCAAGAGTGGGAGCCTGTACAAAATCACTGTTCACATGCAACAAAACAGAAGATTCGTTTTCTTCAAAAACTGCTTTATTGGAAGAAATAACGACTCACATTGTTCATTAATAATGGGTGAATGCACCTCTCAGGTTTACACACTCCAGACAACGTCTCCGCATCGAAACAACAGTGTTCCGGATCACCACCTGAGGAATGTTGTTCCATTCCTCCTGGAGAGCTGCTGTGAGGGTTGCAACGTTCATTACTGCGGGATTCCGATTTCTGACCCTTGTCCCCAACATTGCCCAAATGTTCTCTATGGGATTAAGGTCAGGAGACATCGCTGGCCACTCTATCCGCTGGATATTGTTGTCCTCCAGGAAGGTTGTAATGATTCTGGCTCTGTGTGGACGAGCGTTATCATCCATGAGAAGGAATCCGTCACCCACACGGTTTCTAACCTGCAGCACAATGGCCTGAAGAACATTTTCACGATAATAATGCGCGTTCATGTTGCCTTGGACGATGTGCAAATCAGTTCGCTCAGTTACGGAAATTCCTGCCCACACCATTACGGATCCACCACCCCACCGGTTAACAGCAACTGTAAATTGAGGGTTGTACCGTTGTCCTGCACCTCTCCACACGTAAACCTCCATCAGCATGATCAACAGTAAACGGGACTCATCCGTAAACAGAACGTTGGACCACTGTGCAACATTCCAACGAGTGTGCCCTGGCCCACTCAAGGCGACGTCTTCTGTGTTCAGCTGTCATTCTTGGGACAACACGTGGTACACGAGAGTTAAGGCCAACTTCTCTTAGTCTGTTCCGTACAGTTTGGGTGCTGATAGTGATGCGAGTGGCTTGTCTAAACTCATTCTGGATCCTTGTTGCACTCTGGAATGGGTTTCGCCGAACCGAAAGTGTCAAATATCGGTCATCCACAGCAGTTGTGGCCCTTGGTCGACCAGAACCATGTCGTCTACGGTAAGCTTGGGTCTCCTGGAATCGTCTCCAAACGTTCCTGATGCAGCTTTGACTGACCCCTAACTCTGTGGCCACATCACGCTGAGTTCTGCCATCCTGGATCATCTGACATGCTCTCGCACACTGTACTTCAGTCAGATGCACCCTAACACCAATCACACACACCACAAAGCAAAATCCCATCGAAAATTTCACTGTCGAAAGCATTTTCATGTTTTGAAGCATTGACCTGACACTGCATGTGAACAGTGATTTTGTACAGGCTCCCACTCTTGAGTGTGTTGAGAAGAAATCAATGAAGCGTGACAAACAATACATACCCAGTAATTATGGTCAAGGATCAATAATAACGTACACATAACACAGACATTTTTTTTTTCAATGGGGTTGAAAATTTTGACAAGGATTTCTTGAGTCTTATTTTCTTTTGACCAGTGTACAACCTGACAATTATAATGTTTACTCTTACTACAACTTGACAATTATAATGTCTGCGATTTCCGCTGTATTTTAGTGTTATTTATATCATGGGTCGTACCGCTTGACAATGTCCATACTGCAAACAGTAATGTCAACTTATCACTTCATTACAGTACTCATGTCACACATCTTAACAACATTTATCATATTCTTAGTATCTACAATTTTAGTCTATATCAATGGGTGACTTTGAAACAGTAGGCGGCTGCTATTTGTTCCCATTGCTCATTTACTTCTGAGCACACAGTGCCCATTACATTTGGAACAATAACAAACATCAATCTCCTGCCACCTACTGTCCCACCTACTGTCGATCGGGTCTTGCCTAAAATTACGTTTGGACGAGTTAGTACTACTTGGACGTCTAAGGAACACACAATGCAACTTTTGTTACAATAACTACAATTAATACGCATTTTCAGCTTATTTCAATATATCATAACTTTCTTAACACTAAACAAAGAACTTGGGACATCAGTGCCCAATATTATCAATACATCCGAAACCCATGTATGTTGTGCAAGCAATCGTCACTAAAATGGCTGCAAAATTATTGAGGTCAACACCATTGTGGCTTATTATAAACAAATATTATATTCCCAATTTGTGTTTTAATTATTCAGCATGAACGTATAAAAACCAAACTTTTGATGACATTTGGTGTGCATTATTTGTTCTTTTGATATCAGAGACGTGTTCCAGCTCGCTGGCTGTCCATTGAGTCTTTGATGCATCAGACGTACACTACTCAGAGTGATGTGTAAGTTGAACATTGAGGGCAGTATCTATAACATTCTAAACATGACAACATCAGCTTGCTTCTGCGTCAACATCATCGTCCACCAGCTTAAAACAATATTTCAAGCTGTCTACATACAAAACGTACACGGGCAATGTTAAATAGTTATAGATTTAAGGAAAATACAGAAATATACTGAATGTATTTTATTCACGTTTGTGCTTGAAACATGTTATGTAATACAACGCATGTGGTGCCTTGTTAATTCGAGTGTAAATGCATGAAATTTGTTGGATAGGGCGGATCCAGCGTTAAAAAAAGGGAGGCATGCAACAAATGGGTAAGGGACACCACAACGTATGCATGCTGATAACATGATAAGGGCACTTCGCCCACCTTGGATCAGGTACGGAGGATACATCTAAACAAAAAACGTATGCATGCAGACAACATGAGGACACTTCGCCCACCTTGGATCAG
>CM055825.1:26210192-26285944 GCA_029582265.1 Zoroaster sp. YZ-2022 | reverse complement strand
TGAGCTGGATGGTCTGAGATGTCGGTAGAGTTGGGTGGAGAGGGCACCGGCACGTTGGAGGGCAAGGAGTTTGCTAGCGACTCTTTTCTCTATGGATGGGATGGGGTTCTTCTTGAGGGGGCGGTATGAATCGGATAATAAAATGTGACACCTTGTCGGTGTATTGTGCTCGGTCCATGATGACTGTAGTGTTGCCTTTGTCTGCGGTGAGGATGTGGATGGAGCTGTCCCGTCTGATGTCACGTAAAGCAGAAAGCTCTCCCTTGGAGAGGTTGGGCTTGGCTGGCTTGGCTTTACGCAAAACATCACTCATCTGTAGTCGGACGTCATCAGCTGCTGTTTTGTTGAGTCGTCGCAGGGCTGGCTCAACTGACTGGATGATTTCTTCCGTTGGAATGGATTTGGGTGTGAGGGCGAAATTCATCCCCAGTGACAATACTGATGTTTCGATAGGAGTGAGGGTGCGTTGGCTGAGGTTGACGACGGTGTGTTTCCGGAACGCGTCCTGTGAGCGGAGGTGTGAGGGTTGCCTTAGGGATATAGCTGATCCCGTAGGTTTACTTGAAGCGCGGTTGGAGCGAGATATAGAAGATCTCCAAGACTCCGAGTCGGAAGGTCGTGGGGATACACGGGATCCCTTAGACCGATGTAAAACATTCTAAGGTGTTTCATCTCGTCTTGTGTTCTTCATCTTTCAATGCAAAAAATATGATTATTGTTCTCATTGACTTGGCTAAGTATAATTTCTTTACTCATTTCATTTAAAACAATTCGATGATTTATTGATCCAAATATTGGCGAATGGTCTCTGATTTGTCATGATGACGATGATGATGACGAAGAGCTTATAAACTGCTACATCATTAAGGATGAGTTTGAGAAGGAGCAGGAGGTAAGGCAAAACTTGCAAAGTATCATCTTTCAGTTTCAAGACGTTAACGTGGTCCAAGATTTCCATGTTGACTCTACCAGGATGTCAAAGGGACCAGATTGAAAAGGCAATTCGTCAGTATGGTCGCTTCTGCCGAGGTCCTGTTCCGCTCTCCGTATCAGGACAGACCAAAGCTGAGGCAGTAAGAGTCCCTCTTAGTAAATCTTCACAGGCAGACAAAGCTGTTTGTTCATTACCCACCATGGAGCTTTACAGAGTTTCCTCGCATAGTGGAAGAGTTGGACATCTTGAGAGACAGACAAGATAAAGTTGAAGAATACTTGAAAAGGGATCTAATAAAAGAAGAAGCAAGAATGTGGACGATGCTTAGGGGAAGATGGGGCTACTGGACCGCTTAAGCATATTTTTAAATCTAACAATATAAAAAGGCTTTAGAAAAGGGATAAAACTATTTTTATTACATGACGAAAACACTTGCTTCTTTATTGCAAACAGTTGAAATCAATCACATTCATTAAACTTATGAATATTAATTAATTAAAATTCAGCCAAAAAATGGACCACTAGCCCCACTCCTGGGGCAAGTGGTCCGCATCATAAAACCCTAATATTTGGCATTAAAAGTTTAAAAAATTAATATAGTAAACAGTAAATGGATCATAAAACACTCAAATAAGTAACTGTGAATATCTTAGAAGCACCAAAGTGTTCAATAAATTGTTTAAATACCATGTAAAGAGTTTCTACTTTTTTCAGAAAAAAATCCTGCAATTGTTATTCTCGGAATGTTATTGAGTTGAATATGGAGTTGTTTGTCATAGGCATTTTGTATTCCCTAAAACATGATTTGAAGTATTTTTTAAGTGTATATATCTCACATGGGCTATACTTTATGCATGCCTTTGCTTTTAAGAAAATTCTTAAACAACTTGAGTAACCGCAAACATTTTTTCTACTTAAACGCTAACTATAATTTTCAACACTTTTTGGACCTTTAAAGGGAACACAAATGAGATTAGCCAGTCTTCCTCAGCTTTGGTGAGAGCTGTTGGCTTGTGTGCTGGCGCATCTTCATCTACAAAGTTCATGCACCTTCTTTTAATGTTGGTTTAGGAACATTGAATCGCTTTGATGGTTCTCGAAGAATGGTTATCTCGCCACTTTTGATCGCAGCAATGGCTCTACTCATCGAATCTGCCTCCCATTTGTTTTGAGGCCCACATAGCACGATATGTCCGCACCAGTCTGTAATTAGAGACAAACAAATAATCATAGTGTTATACTGCAGCCTCATCATAGCAGAAATGAACAGTAGCAAACAACTAAAACTCTTATACAGCAAATAACATTATATGGAATACTATTTACACTGTCAGATACTGGCCCAGGTGGGTCTAGTAGCCCTGAAAAATGGTAGGTCCAGTAGCCCCAAATTTTTCATGTGGGATTAATTAATCAATTATTCTTAGTATTTTAGCATAATTTCCATTCACATTATTGGAATATATTTTATAAATAACCTTTGAAACATTAAAAAACTCTAAATTAAATTGGCTATAAATCAAAACAAAAAATTAAAGTTTTCAAACATATTACAAATGGCAGCAGCCATTTTGTTATCTTAAAACAAAAGAAGTTCACGCATGCAAAATCAAGTGCTACTATTCATCCAAAATGTAGGCTCCCAGTGCACACAAAATTACTGAATTTCAGGTCAAACTTTCAGTTGCTCCTTAATTTTCTTTAATGCAATTGATTCCACTGTATAAATGATTCAATTAACAATTAATCAGGATTGAGAACCTACCCTTTCGAAGCAGTCTATTGTTTTTCTACTATTAAAAAGACGCCATTTTGAAAATGCCCGGCACTAAACACCGGTAGGCCAACAACCTCCGATGCTAGTTACAACATAAGACCTGTCTTTAACGTTAAAATACGCACTGTACTGACGTGGCGTACTGAATGTCACAATCACACTACCACCCATTTTAAGTCACTTTTACAACGTTAAATACTTCAAATTGTGATTAAAACTTACCTTACTTAAGCACTACTACTAAGCAGAAATGGAGTATGTATTTCTGAGTTTTTGATGAACAGCTAACGGAAGAAAAGTCACAATTATTCTGGGTAAACCCGGTGCAGGCATGTAAACTCTGTGGTTTTTAGAAAGAACACATGTAGAACAAAAGCCACAGGTATTTGTTTCATCAATGGAGGGCAGCAGAGCAGAAAAAAACAAAAAAAACCTTAAGAGTGGGCCAGTAGCCCCGGCGACCCAGTAGCCCCACCTTCCCCTACACCTAGGACAAGCGTTAATCTGAAACAGCCACAGTGGGAATTAGACCGTAGTATGACAGAAACTTACATGAATGATAGAAAGGTGAAGTCTTGTACCCTCATTGATGTGATGAAAACCATCTTAAATCTAAATCATGCCCGAAAAGTGAATTTGGCGAACTAATGGGATGAATCAAAATAGGCTACAGGGTTATTTCAGGAATACCCAGCCTTTAGTCAAGGCGCACGCGGCAAACCGGAAATCCGGAAGACCACCACGCGAGTCGAGTGTACGTGGTCTTTTTTCGTGCGTTGTGTCCCAGGTTGCATGCGGCAAAAAGTCCAGTTAGTAAGATATATATATTTTTTTAATTCACTCATGCATCCTTTATATGCTGATCAATAACAATGCTGTCATGTTATTTTGTGTATTTACAATAATTTACCGGTAATTTAGAGAAGTAAGGATCGATATTTAATTTAAAATGAAAAAAGGCAATTATAAAGAACAAGTTCACATTTCCCTTTTTTTAATTAGGTGTTCGAGAGCGCAGCGCGAACACCTATTGTTAGGTGTTCGAGAGCGCAGCGCGAACACCTATTGTTTTTGTACTGTTTTTTAGGTGTTCGAAAGCGCAGCGCGAACACCTATTGTTTTTGTACTGTTTTTTTTTTTACTTACTTCTTAATCTCAGTGGCGACTGTCCGGCAACAAAGGCATCCTTGCAAAGCATTTACAGCCTTCAAACTTAACACATGAACAGAACATAACAAGCTGACGAAACCGTTTTCTGTGACGTCATGATTACGTCATCAGGTGTCGAATTACGCTAAAAAGTAAAATATTTAAAACGTTTCATATACGTTGCATGAATAAATTAAACGTTGCATGAATAAATTAAAGATCGTTTTGCGCCGCAAGGCGGAATACGAGGCGCTAGTTTACACACGCTAACAGCGTCGATCTCGATTGTACATGTAGATCCATTGTAACCAAATATCGTGTACTACACGATATTTGGTTACAATGGAGCTGCATGTACAATCGATATCGACGCTGTTTCCGTATATGTGTTGCCCGTGGATCGCCAATACGGTCATAAAGAGTAAGTATCTTTTTGATAGGTTACTTTAAGTTACTTTTTGATAGGATTTCCTGTATTTATCTTCGTGTTTTTATACAAGAAAAAACATTTTTTAAGCTGTCCATTCGTCGTTGCATTGTGCCTGTTTAACTAACATTAACAATAACATGGCTAACGTTATCGTTTCGGTTTGCGGTAATACCATGTGTTTATCTCAACTAACGTGAAGCTGAGATACAGGTTCTAACGTTAGTTAGGCCTACATGAACATACTTTGGACAGTAAACAACTAACAAAATATGAACAGATGTCACCAAAATGTATTTAGAATATAAATAAGGATAGGAAAATTCAGTTAAGGTTATGGTAATTTTTAGTAGAAATTTTATACATATATTTTGTAATTTTTGTTTTCTCCAAAATCTTCAGTTTGTGCACAAATTAAATAGGTAGCCTAGTGATTGTTTAGTGCACTTTTCCTTAATTTTGTACCCTTCTCAGATACAAAACTTACATAGACAATTATTTCTCAGGGAAAAATGCACAATATTCATGACACAATACATGTACTTGTAGGTATTGCTCCCTGAGGCCTCTCTCACTAGACATCTCTCACTATCACATGGAATTATAAGTATAGTGAGTATATGTGACTCGGCAATTTCCTTAAATACCTTTCTCTTTTGATGTGAGTTTCATGCGAGAACATTTCTTTAATTTATTACACATTGTCAAGAATAATTGTGCAATTTTGAAAACAAATCAATGCCATTTTAAATTTTAATGGTCCAGCTACTCCAAAATTATACACTATTTTCCCCATTCATAAATTAGAACTTATCTGAATTTTCAAATACTTTATTCTTGGTCCATGTACTCATAACACCTTCCTATTATTTTTTACAGCATGTTCACTGTGACATATTATTTTCCTCATTCACATAAATTAGAACTTCTCTGAAATTTCTCTACAATGATAGACCAAAGAATGTAAAAAAAAAAAGAATTAAAAAAACACAAATGTGTTGGTTCATCACCAGTGGCAGGACATGCCATCACCAAGAACTTGGGGAAGGGGGCAGACATTTTTCATGCGAGAACATTTCTTTAATTTATTACACATTGTCAAGAATAATTGTGTGCAATTTTGAAAACAAACCAATGCCATTTTCAATTTTAATGGTCCAGCTACTCCAAAATGATACACTATTTTCCCCATCCACATAAATTAGAACTTATCTGAATTTTCAAATACTTTATTCTTGGTCCATGTACTTATAACACCTTCCTATTATTTTGTTTACAGCATGTTCACTGTGACATATTATTTTCGTCATTCACATAAATTAGAACTTCTCTGAAATTTGTCTGCAATGATAAACCAAAGAATGTAAAAAAAAAGAATAAAAAAAACCAAATGTGTTGGTTCATCACCAGTGGCAGGACATGCCATCACCAAGAACTTGGGGGAGGGGGCAGACATTTTATTCCAAATTACCAATTCCAATGACATACAGAGAGTACATTTATTATAAATGCAGATTGATTCTGTTTTCTTGTCAACAAAGGATGGGTTCATTTACACTGAAGTAAATTTACTTGTTACATGTGTCAGACCATGTACACTCATTTCTAGATTGGTTACAAGTAGGTTAAACAGGTCAACAAAGTGGGGGAAGGAAATGTAACCACAAAAGTCAAATCATAAAACCCAACAGACAGTTAAAATAAATATGTATTTCATTGTTTTATTAGCAATTACAAGCACCCATACAACTCTTTGGTTATTTCAATGTCTAACAATTTATGTACAAAATGGCATCTGATCTTTAGGTTGTAATTCTGTAGTATGGATGCAGCTACAGACATTTTGCCAATCATGTGTACAACCTTGAAAATGTAAAAATCAATGTAGAATTTGTTTTCAAATTTTATTAATTTTTGTGTGTGTTATTTGCAGTATAGGTGGAAACAAAGACAGGTTAATATTAAGGAGATTGTTCACAATAGGTTCACAATAAGGAGATGCTTGATTACAGTGTGACTATCATTGTCAATTTATCATTATATTTTTGTTATAAACTTAACCTGAAAGTGAAGTATATTATAAATAAAGACTAAATTTATTTTTGTACAAGAATTAATACCAAGAGATAAATACCAATGTTGGCTTCATTTAAATCTAAAATTGAAAGTTTTTCCATAAACAAAGTGAAAGCAACCAATTATCAGATTTGATCTGGTGGATATATATTCCGTTTTCTTGTCAACAAAGGATCATGGTTGGGTTCATTTACACTGAAGTCATTTTACTTGTTACATGTGTAAGACCATGTACACTCATTTCTAGATTGGTTACAAGTAGGTTAAACAGGTCAACAAAGTGGTTGCAATTGATTGTGGGGAGGGAAGTGTGTAACCACAAAAGTCAAGTCATGAAATCCAACAGAGAGTTAAAATAAATATGTATTTCATTGCTGTATTAGCAATTTACAAGCACTCATACAACTATTTGATTATTTCAATGTCTAACAATTTATGTACAAAATGGCATCTGATCTTTAGGTTGTAATTCTGTAGTATTGATGCAGCTACAGACATTTTGCCAATCATGTGTAGAACCTTGAAATGTAAAAATCAATGTAGAATTTGTTTTAAATTTTATACATTATTTTTAAATTATTTGCAGTACAGGTGTAAACAAAGACAGTTTATAAGCATGTCACAATAAGGAGATGCTTGATTACAGTGTCACTATCGTGTCAATTGATCATTATATTTTTGTTATAAACTTTACCTGAAAGTAAATAAAGTATAAATTTATTTTTATACAAGACTTAATACCAAGAGATAAATACCAATGTTGGCTTTATTTAAATCTAAAATTGAAAAGTTTTTCCATAAACAAAGTGAAAAGGGCAAACCAATTATCAGATTTGATCCAGTGGATATAATTACATTTAATTTTTGTTTAAATTGGGAATTATTTACTTTTGACAAAAACTCTTCATGGGGGGCGCAATGGAAGATAGAAAGCACGGATGCAAGCTTTCTTCCAACTTTATCATGTAGTAGTGATAAGCTTGTTTTCTAATGAAAGCCTAATTAGCTGAAGGAAAGTAAAGGGGAAATATTTATATGGTCTTCCCTGCTTCAGTGTCTTTAGTAACCCCTGACTGCCCCAAACAATTTAACCCACACTTCCTGCTCTTTGAATTTGCAGCCAAGTTTAATCCAGTTACTATACATGTAGTCCCCTTCTATCCTAAATCAACTTTGTGACTTTATGCCTATAATAACGTTGAATAGGTTGATCTGGCTACCTACAACCCTGGCAAACTATTTTCATATGAGTGATTTTTAATGTTGATTTATCATCTAGCATGGTTTTGGAAAAGCATGTGTTGGGCTAGTGTCAATATTTAAAATAAAAACATTGTGTTCCAAGTCACACTTGTTAATTTCTAATTTACTGCTTAAATCTCACAACATTTCCAAGTTCAACAGCCAATATCTCAAGAACTAAATGACCTATTAGAAAACAAAAAACACAATTGAATTCCTTACATTAATAGCTTGTAATTCTTGTGATTCTTGAGTTACCATAAATGCTTGCCAATGGTCTAATTAGTGGCACACAAAGTAACGATTTTTATTAATTTTAAAAGGTCATTTCTCATAGCTTCAATTTAATGTATAAGTTGACTTATATGTTATTTTTTCATAATCATGAGGAGGTCATATATAACTTTCAAACCACCTAATGTGACCTTTACTTCCTGTCCAAACAGGAAGTTCAAATTCAACACATTCTAACGCAAAATTGATATGTCTTTTGAATATGAAATTGATATTGTTATTATAAAAGATGCCAAACCCTTGGAAAATATGATATTGACATCATCAATGATAATTTGATTGAACCGGAAGTAGACTCGAACACCGTGTGTTTGTTCTAACAAACACTTAAGCTCTAGTTTTTTGTTTTTTTTTACTTCTTCATCTCAGTGGCGATCTGTCCGGTAACAAAGGCATCCTTGCTAAGCATATACAGCCTTCAAACTTAACACATAAACAGAACATATCAAGCAGACGAAACCGTTTTCTGTGACGTCATGATTACGTCATCAGGTGTCGAATTACGCTAAATCAAAGTTTAATATTTCGAAAAATCATATCTCATGAACCACAAAAGATATTTTCACAATCTCTGCATCATCTGAAAGATCTTGAATTATGTAATTTTTCGTTTTTAGACGTGATCCCAATCTGACCTTTCGTTCCGGTCAAAACCGGAAGTTGAAAATTTCAAAATTTCAAAAAATCATATCTCATGAACCATATAAGATATTTTCACAATCTTGTTATCATCTTAAAGATCTTGAACTATGTCACATTTCGTTTTTGGACGTGACCCCAATCTGACCTTTCCTTCCGGTCGAAACCGGAAGGTTAAGTGAAAACAATATGCTGAATTACTATTCCTGTATGTACGATCTATAGCCCATATCGCGCGTGCACAGAATACGTAAACACAGGAATTTACTGAGTTTAATATAGGCCTACAACGTAACGGAATGAAACGAGTGTGGAAAATTTCTCCTTTTTTACATGATATTGGGTCACAAATGTTCCTTCCTCAAGTCATCACCTCTCAATATAACAAACCTGAAGATTGTTTTGGGGAAAATGCATGGAAATTTACACCATTCTCATTCAATGCGGCATTTGTACGGTACATGTCCCGCAGTGTAACATGAGTATGTGTGTTGTGTATGAAGCGTCAGTGAAATTGTGCTTTGTTCAGACTGCTTCGCAGAATCGTGCTTTAAAATAGAACGGGTCAAACGGCAGTTACAAGGCTCAGACTGTCACAGCAGATGTTGTGCCTACAATATAAGACTTTCCAGTACATCTACAAAAGGTAACTTTTCTTATAATTATGGTGATTTAGGTTTTTAAGGGTATTATTTTAATATTGCGTTAGTTTAATTTAATTTGGGACGATTGAGGGCGCATTTCATGATTTACGGTCCTCGGATGCTGATTATATGAGTGATGACGAAACAAGTAGTCCAAACAAATTTCTGAACAGGTTTAAGTACTTCGATTGAAGGATGTTTATTACATCACACTAATTATTGTAACATTATTTAAAGCCAAAGCCAGTGTAGATTTTATATTTGAATTAGATTTAACCTATAATTTAGTGCCGCGCATGGGTTTTGTTTACTTGTTTTGGAGTGAAGCGGCCGGGAGTTTTCCCACGTCAGACTGCCACATTTTCTGGTAGACATATAGTCATAAAGGGTAGGTATCTTGAATTTAATTGTTAAGAGGATTTCCTGTATTTATCTTCGTGTTTTTATACAAGAAAAGCCATTTTTTAAGCGTTGGGTTGGCTGGTAACGTTAATGTAGTTGCAATTGCATTGTGCCTGACGTTCTTAACGTTAGTTATGTGAACATACATTGTAGTTTGAACAGTAAACAACTCACCACTTTTTTAACAAAATATGAACAGATGTCACTAAAATGTATTTAGAATGTAAATAAGGATAGGAAAATTCAGTTGTTAAGGTTATGGCAATTTTTCAGTTGAAATTTTATGCCATATTTTGTAATTTATGTTTTCTCCAAAAATCTTCAGTTTGTGCACAAATTAACGTCAAGTAGTGATTGTTTACTGCACTTTCCTTAATTTTTACCCTTCTTAGATACAAATCAACTTACACAGACAATTATTTCACAGGAAAAATGCACAATATTCATGACACAATACTTCATGTACTTGTATAAGTTGTTAATATTAGTCCTGCATGCTCCTGGGGAGGCCTCTCACATGAAACTATGAGACTCAGCAATTTCCTTAAATACCTTTCTCTTTTGATGTGAGTTTCATGCAAGAACATTTCTTTAATTTATTACACATTGTCAAGAATAATTGTGTGCAATTTTGACAACAACCAATGCCCTTTTCAATTTTAATGGTCCAGCTACTCCAAAATTATACACTATTTTCCCCATTCATATAAATTATAACTTCTCTGTATTTTCAAATACTTTATTCTTGGTCCATGTACTTGTAAAACCTTCCTACTATTTTGTACAGCATGTTCACTGTGATGTATTATTTTCCTCATTCACATAAATTAGAACTTCTCTGAAATTTTAAATATTTTATTTTTGGTCCATGTACTTATAAAACTTTCCTATTATTTTTTACAGCATGTTGACTCTGATGTATCATGGCTCAGACTAAGTTCCAGCCTACAGCACCCCGACACGGCGTTGACACCACATCCAAATGCAGTATCGTGAACTATTCAAGTCAATCTTCAGTTTGTAGGCTACACGATGGTATGGTTTAACGTCTTACGTTAACAGATCATTTGAGAATCCGTGCACAATTAATGGAAGTGGTCTTCATTACTTGGTTTCGTTTGAAGGTATGTAAACTTTCACATTTTTTATAGATGTATGTTCATTTTAGTATAATTTTATAGATATTGATTACATAAAACCATGGTTAACGTTAAAAACCTTAGTGTGGCACATGTGCCGCGCCTGAAGTGAAACAGGTCAACTCGTATGCGTGCTCGTACTTTTACCAATTCACACTTATTTTGGTCAACTCAACCTGGAAAAATATTTATTACTGAATATTTACTGGCATGCGTAAGGATTGACATCCAGTGGAGTACGCGTTGGTAAAAGTACAAGTTAATTTAGCTACGCTATAGTGTCTGTAGTTCCTCATAATAATAGTAGTACTTATGTCCTGTGTGGTGATGGCTGCATTGCAGTTTACTTTATACTAGCACTTAATTTTCTCACTAAAGTAGACCAGAAACAAATATCAGCACCTTTATTGAGATAATGAACGGTCACATCATGGAGGAAGGAAGACATCACATGTAGTTCTATTCCATTGTAAAACCTAACTTAAAGGCATTGTTCTGAAGGGATCATTTTTCTGAAGTTACATCAATCCATCATCCTGATAATAACATATAAGGGCATTCTAAGTTATGTGTGTTTTGTTAGCATGACCCATTATTCTTCGTCCCTCTTTGAAAACATTTAATATTGTTTTTACATGATTCGTTTATATTTCAGATCAACGATATCCATTTGTGCTACTGCTACAAGGTGTGTTAGAGTCTGTGTAACTTTGTGATCCAATGGCCAGCATTTGAAGTTTATCCATTCAAAGGAGTTGACGATTATTCAAATTATTTTATATGGACTTATCCTATCTGTGGCAGTCTTGACTCTCAAGGGAATTGTTTTTTCAGGACCTCAAGACACATCTAGGAATTTCTTTAACATGTTAGAACAAAAATAGTACTGAGGAATTCTTATTATTTTTTTGACTGGACCTAAACATCCTCACAAATGTAATTATTAAGCAATATCTGTTGGTGATCTAGTAAAATGTACATTGCCGACAGTGAATCACTGGCAGTTGGGCCATATAAACATAGTAAACATACCCCCCCCCCCCAATCTTCATTGCATGGGTGTGTCAGCCTTGGAATACCTTTTGCCAGATCACCCAATTAAAGTTCCTATTTATTTGTATGCTCGCATTGGGATAGTACTGACCATCAATCCCATAAACACAATTGGTTAAACAGACAGTATCGCCACGATCAGAGCAGACTTTCTACAAACGGGCCATGGAATTGGTGTCCTAGTTTAAGACGAACATAGTGACTACAAATTACTGGCTCATTTATGCAGCAGCAACGTGAATATGACCTTATCATGTGAGTATTATTTTCAGTCACTGAGTTAAACTAGAACTTGAACTCTGATTCCATGCCCTGTTGATCGTGAAGATATTGCCACCTTTAAACAATAACTTTAACATTACTATTTATGAAAATGTATTTTCAACAGTTAATGACACATAAATACATATCCATGTAACAATCAGAAGATCATATTTCAGTATTGTTTGTTTCTTTTTATTTTACAGTTATCCTTCAAGTTACATTGTGCTGTCTCTTCCCTATAAGTATTGTTTTAAAAAACTGAACCAAACATTTAAATAGTATAACACTTGATCGAATTTGTCATTGTATTGTACAAGACCTGCACACACCTCACCTCGGGGCCAAAATGTGTAATGATAAAGCTGTGATGATACAGTATTTAATTCAACCACAACCTATAATTAAGCGTAACAGCTCTGTATTCGTCAAAGGACAAACACCTAATGTCGTACAGATCGTTAATTGTCAAAAAATATTTACAAAAGGTGACCCCACTTTGACCTTTACGTCCTGTCCAAACCGGAAGTCAAAGTTTAATATTTAAAAAAATTATATCTCAACAACCACAAGAGGTAAATTCACAATTTTTGTACCATTGTACAGATCATTGATTGGCAAAAAATATTTACTAAAAGATGACCCCAATTTGACCTTACTTCCTGTCCAAACCGGAAGACAAAGTTTAATCTTTAAAAAAAATCATATCTCAACAACCACAACAGGTAAATTCACAGTTTTTGCACCATTGTACAGATTGTTAATTGTCAAAAATATTTACAAAAACATGACCCCGATTTGACCTTTACTTCCTGTCCAAACCGAAAGTCAAAGTTTAACATTAACAAAAATCATCCACAAGAGGTAACTTCACAATCTTTGCACCAAGGTACAGATCGTTAATTGTCAACAAATATTGGAACAAAGTTGACCCCAATTTGACCTTTACTTCTCCCGAACACCTAGTGTTTGTTCAAACAAACACTTAAGCTCTAGTTACTATTATTTTAGTTTTGTTAAGTCTCCATGTTTTAAACTGATAATATTATCCGAGTATAGTAGTTACTGTAAGTAGGCCTGAATTAAACCAGGAAGTCTTCTTTTGATTTGGTTTAGACCTTTAAGCCTAAAAATTACAAATAAATGACTATTTTAGCTAATTAATCTCCATCGTGTCTGTACTCTTATCACGTATCCAAGAGTCCATATTATGGCTGAAATGACAAGTTGCTCAATTGTCATCAAGTTCTGATCGAATGACACTAAAATTTTCATAATGGGGTCGATCAAAGGCCATGTACGTCTGTAAATAAAATACAAATAAATATTGCAATACAAAATACTAGTAGTAGTTACTGTAAGTAGGCCTGAATTAAACCAGGAAGTCTTCTTTTGATTTGGCTTAGACCTTTAAGCCTAAAAATTACAAATAAATGACTCAGTATTTTCCATCAGCGGATTGGGGTGCTTATAGACCCTATAGATATTATCTGCAACAATATACTATATTGTCTTTATCCCCATATGCAGGTCTCTGAATCCGCGTCATATCGTATTGCTACATGCAATTCCCCCGTCAATTTAGTCAACCTGCCCCCCCCCCCAAAAAAAACCCCCACATAATAACAGATAAATAGAAAATAGATAAAAATAAAAGTACAGTTCCTCCTTACAATCATGCTACAACCTTTTTAATATTGTAATATTACGATTGTTTCTAATAATAAGTATTAAACTTAATGACAATATTCTCTGAATACGTACTGTTAGTGTAAATCTTACAAATTACTATTTATTCTGCTTAATATCGATATTAGTAACTATAAATGCCTCATTTTACAACTCATTATATGCACAGAGTCCTAGGGTGGGGTTCTAGGTGGGGCCCTGCCGATATTGTCCTCAACCAACAGTGGTAAACCGCAAATAACAGGATACAAAATAAATACATCTAAAATCTTTAAAATTACAAAAATAGCAACATTTCGAAGTTCAGTATAAAATTGCACATAATAAAATTTTACAAAAACAAAAAAATAAGAACAACTAGACATAGAAAACAGACACAAAGAAACAGTAAAATGCACAAATTCATCAAGTGCCAAACAGATGTAGCTCCAAGCACATTACACCTCCTGTGAAGCATGTTGAAGGAAAAAGAAATTACGGGGCGAATCCACACTTTATCACTTCAATCCAACAGGCCTCCAGAGGACATGTGCACGAGGGGCGTCACTAACAGGATGAGATACTTATATATACAGTTGCAGTAAATGTACTCAACCTAGATGCAAAAGATATTTGTATCTTAAACTCACACACAGACTAGTGAAATGGTACACGCGGTTATTGGAACCAGACCAAATTTCCCATACACAAAGTATGGTGGCTTAAGAGAGGCTGCACAAATTGGGCCAACGTTCATAGCCCTATGTGAAAAAGTCGTTTAAAACAGCGTGACACAATTCCAATCGATCCAGCAATTTTGGCTGCAATTGCACATCGTTACATAGCAAATAAAAAGAAAATTAAAATGCCGACGCACGGGTCTGAGGCAGCGTCATGAGACCAGAAACCGTAGACTTTTTGGTCGTGCAGTCATCAGGACCCTATACTTGGTACAATTATACAATCAGTGGCATGCCCCAATTGGAATTACTATTCATGCTGAAGTGCACCACTGTATAAAGTGATCCATTTATTAAAGGAAAGGTACAACATTGGAAATTACCGAATTATCATCCAAACCCAAACTTGATGTGAAGTTGGTAAAGGTACCAATCATACTGGAACTATTCTGTCTGAAGCACAAGAAACCAAAACTTAAACACAAACCAAAATTGAAATTGTGTTTTCTATCAAAATGCTGAATGCTTTTAAACGCTTTTCTCATGACTTGGCCTCTGCATTGAGCTAAAACAGATTGATTGTTCGATGTATATCTTGATTCAAAGAGAGTAAGTATACTCATAGAAGCAGTTTTGCCAACATTACCAATGTTGTACCTTTTCTTCAATGTATATTTAACTGATTCAAAGAGAGTAAGCATACTCATAGAAGCAGTTTTGCCAACATTACCAATGTTGTACCTTTCCTTCAATGTATATCTTGATTCAAAGAGAGTAAGCACACTCATAGAAGCAGTTTTGCCAACATTACCAATGTTGTACCTTCCCTTCAATGTATATCTTGATTCAAAGAGAGTAAGCACACTCATAGAAGCAGTTTTGCCAACATTACCGATGTTGTACCTTCCCTTCAATGTATATCTTGATTCAAAGAGAGTAAGCATACTCATAGAAGCAGCTTTGCCAACATTACTAATGTTGTACCTTCCCTTCAATGTATATTTAACTGATTCAAAGAGAGTAAGCATACTCATAGAAGCAGCTTTGCCAACATTATTAATGTTGTACCTTCCCTTCAATGTATATCTTATTAAATTCAAAGAGAGTAAGCATACTCATAGACAAGGGCGCAACCACTGGGGGGGTCGGGGGGGTCACGACCCCCCCTACTTTTATGTGGACCTCCCCAACTTCAATAAAACATTTTGGTATTTTATGTATACATGATCCTAGTAATGTCATTCATGACATCACAATTATGCAACACTTCCATCAACACGCTGAAATACGTGATATTGAACCAATACCCCAGCTGCTAGTGGCGTGCTCGCTTCGCTCGCCCGCAGATCACGTTGCTATTGGCTGCTTGGGACCCCCCCAACTTTCAACACGTGGTTGCGCCCTTGCTCATAGAAGCAGCTTTGCCAACATTACTAATGTTGTACCTTTCCTTCAATGTATATTTAACTGATTCAAAGATAGTCATACTCATAGAAGCAGCTTTGCCAGCATTACCAATGTTGTACCTTCCCTTCAATGTATATCTTGATTCAAAGAGAGTAAGCATACTCATAGAAGCAGCTTTGCCAACATTACTAATGTTGTACCTTCCCTTCAATGTATATCTTGATTCAAAGAGAGTAAGCATACTCATAGAAGCAGCTTTGCAAACATTACTAATGTTGTACCTTTCCTTCAATGTATATCTTGATTCAAAGAGAGTAAGCATACTCATAGAAGCAGTTTTGCCAACATTACCAATGCTGTACCTTCCCTTCAATGTATATCTTGATTCAAAGAGAGTATTATAAAGCATACTCATAGAAGCAGTTTTGCCAACATTACCAATGTTGTACCTTCCCTTCAATGTATATCTTGATTCAAAGAGAGTAAGCATACTCATAGAAGCAGTTTTGCCAACATTACTAACGTTGTACCTTCCCTTCAATGTATATCTTGATTCAAAGAGTAAGCATACTCTTAGAAGCAGCTTTGCCAACATTACTAATGTTGTACCTTCCCTTCAATGTATATCTTGATTCAAAGAGAGTAAGCATACTCTTAGAAGCAGCTTTGCCAACATTACTAATGTTGTACCTTCCCTTCAATGTATATCTTGATTCAAAGAGAGTAAGCATACTCTTAGAAGCAGCTTTGCCAACATTACTAATGTTGTACCTTTCCTTCAATGTATATTTAACTGATTCAAAGAGCATATGCATGTACTTTCCCTTTAAGTATTTTAGCTAATTAATCTCCATTGTCTCTCTACTTTTATCACGTATCCAAAAGTCCATCTGGCTGAAATGACAAGTTGCTCAATTGTTATCAAGTTCTGGTCGAATGACACTAAAATTTTCATAATGGGGTCGATCGAAGGCCATGTACGTCTGTAAATAAAATACAAATAAATATTGCAATACAAAATACTGGATAACGTTACAGACAAGATTACATTACATTGAGCCACACACAAGCGTACATCTATTTTATTTTTGACAAGTGCGTGCTCAGTCCTGCTGGCACTTGACACTTGAGAAAACCAAGTTGTTTTGCTCTATCATCCATTCATAATATACTCCTCACAATAGTAAAACTTGTAGCTTTGCACGGTGAAGAGGATAAGTAAGACTAATTGCGGTGACACCATGTGAAATTCTCTACTGAGTAGTAATTAGTTCTGTGAAGAACTGGAGGTTACAACTTGACGTTTCGATCAGTATGCTCTGATGGTCTTCATTGCAATTAGTCTTATTTAGTCCTCACAATAGTTTGGCAGATTTTAAGACTGCATGGGTGACGTTTTAGTGAATAGATATGCTGGTCAGATATATACATTGGCTATATTAGCCAATTGTTGTGCCTAAAAATGTAAGATACTTTACATGAAATGAGGTTGCTAGTCTTCATACGAGAATTAGTAAATTACGGCAGAATTACGGCAGCCTCAATGAATCATTAGGTAGGCCTAGATATTTACTGTAAAGCTGTGTAG
Organism: Zoroaster sp. YZ-2022; assembly: GCA_029582265.1. Classification (NCBI taxonomy): domain Eukaryota; kingdom Metazoa; phylum Echinodermata; class Asteroidea; order Forcipulatida; family Zoroasteridae; genus Zoroaster; species Zoroaster sp. YZ-2022. The sequence continues at coordinate 26,268,564 of CM055825.1, read as the reverse complement.
GAACAGACATTGTTGTTTTACAAAGGCTCTTTCTACACAAAAGCTAGACTTATAGCACTAGGTCATTTGATGTACATGTATGTAAAATGAAGATTAAAACTCACATGTTCTATTTGTCTGTCATTCATATGACTCAGGATTATAACCAAGTCTGAGAAGGATAGTCTGATGGCTGGATCTTGGTACCAGCACTGGACCATCAAGTCATAACTAGATATGAGAAAAACATTCAAGGTGAGATATTGAACAATAATACTCCTTATATAAGAGAGGAGGTCCAAAGTCATGGTACAGCCAAGAATTTGAAAAGCCTGCATGGCCAGGCCCAGGCTTAGAGGCCTATATAATCCCCTATCTGAACACAAAAGACCCTTTACTAATGAATAGATCTCAAATGGCTCTTATTGTTAATACTGACTTGACTGACACATCGGCAGACTTTTGTCCCCAGCTGCAGTCATTGTAATGAGATCAACTTGATTGGTATGTACTGTATTGTTACAGGATAAGGCCTCACAAAAGAAAGATTAGGACGCCAGGTAGCGTGGGCCTGGCCAGGCTTCTCAAAGGCTTGGCTGTACCAAGACTTTGGCCCTCCTCCCTAAAATATATTTCAATTATTACACTTAAAACGTAACAATCTCATACACAATTGTTGTCATTGTAATATATTTTACTGTGTGATCGATGTTTGCATTATAAGATAGACCAATTTATTAACAAATAATTCATTGAGAAAGGATTTGAGACTTTGCATGGGGGAGATAGATACTTGAGTTCTTTCGGGTGACACCATGTAATGATCTCTTTCTGGAAGAAGTGATGGCTCTGAGAAGACTAGTCGAAACGTTGTGAACAAACCAACTGGCTCTTCCTCAGACATCACTTATTCCAAAAAGAGATCACTACATGGTGTCACCCGAAAGAACTCAAGTAACTAATTCTTTCATGTAAATGTCACCAAGAGTGAATTGTATAGCGCTATAAAACTTGTACATCTTACATTTCTTTGTCACAGTTGGGTGGTTTGGGCATGCGGTATCCCTTCATCAGTTCCACAGCCAATGACTTGGTCCTGATGGTCGGATAGGGAGTGCCCCCTTAACAACAATAAAACATGTTATACGTCCACAAGAAGGCATTAATAACTTGGATGGACAAGGGAGATTCATTAATTGTCCATGATCTACAGTGCTCATTTTATACTATTATCACCATTATCATGGTAAATGTTCCACCGGTCTATCCAACTTGGTTCCTCCTGTTAGGGTGTTTGAGCGTGAAACTCGGTTTTCCGCCTCTTCTCACCCATACACCCTAGCTATACCTAGATGTAGAACAAAAAGCTATACTAATAGTTTTTTACCACATGCTGCATCTCTTTGGGATTCCTTGACTAATCCTTTGATCTATCCTGTTAAATGAGGAATCTCAATTCCCACATTCTGCTCCTCTTGAGTCTATTTAGGTGTATGGGTTACTGCCCAAACACCTCTTGTTTTTGTTTGAGGTTTTACTTTTTATTTGTCTTCTGTTGCGGCCTGTACCTTGATTGGCTTTTAGCCTTGTTCAGGGCGAATATGCATAACATATTCTTTTATCATATTAAAGCAAAGGTGCACTTATAAGATATTCTTGGGATAATTTATTTGTAAAAGTATTTAGTTGATAGTATAGGCCCTATAGAAGACTATTCGCATAACTATAACGTAATTATGCTTAAAATGTTTGTGTATATAATGTACAAATGTGAATGAACAAGTTCGCCAATAATGCTCACTAGTCACTTAAAAAACTTCTTTCCTTAACTTAAAAGACAATTTCCATAAATAAATAGAAAGCTGGGCCAGCAAGAAGAAAACATCAGATTATCTTACCAAGAGTAGCGATTTCCCACAAGAGGATACCAAATGACCACCTGAAAGTAATATTTTAGAAGAAAGTAATATTTTAGAAAAAAAGGAGGGAAATGTGAATGTTTTGTTTAGATGTATCCTCCGTACCTGATCCAAGGTGGGCGAAGTGTCCTCATGTTATCTGCATGCATACGTTTTTTGTTTAGATGTATCCTCCGTACCTGATCCAAGGTGGGCGAAGTGTCCTCATGTTATCTGCATGCATACGTTTTTTGTTTAGATGTATCCTCCGTACCTGATCCAAGGTGGGCGAAGTGCCCTCATCATGTTATCAGCATGCATACGTTTTGGTGTCCCTTACCCATTTGTTGCATGCTGGATCCGCCCTATCCAACAAATTTCATGCATTTACACTCGAATTAACAAGGCACCACATGCGTTGTATTACATAACATGTTTCAAGCACAAACGTGAATAAAATACATTCAGTATATTTCTGTATTTTCCTTAAATCTATAACTATTTAACATTGCCCGTGTACGTTTTGTATGTAGACAGCTTGAAATATTGTTTTAAGCTGGTGGACGATGATGTTGACGCAGAAGCAAGCTGATGTTGTCATGTTTAGAATGTTATAGATACTGCCCTCAATGTCCAACTTACACATCACTATGAGTAGTGTACGTCTGATGCATCAAAGACTCAATGGACAGCCAGCGAGCTGGAACACGTCTCTGATATCAAAAGAACAAATAATGCACACCAAATGTCATCAAAAGTTTGGTTTTATAATGCTCATGCTGAATAATTAAAACACAAATTGGGAATATAATATTTGTTTATAATAAGCCACAATGGTGTTGACCTCAATAATTTTGCAGCCATTTTAGTGACGATTGCTTGCACAACATACAATTTTTTTTCTGTCTTCTGATAAATTAACATTTTTACTTTCTGATGCAAACAGAAATATGCTAGGTTTTTCTGAAACTTTTGGATAAAACTAATTTGTAAGATATGTTCTTTGTAAGTTGAAATTAATATAAAATCATTTAATTCCTTTAAATCCCTTATGAAAAAACCATACATACCATTCGGTATGTGCACTAGCACCATTTATTATCATTCATTACCAATGGTACTATTGGACTAGTTTTTATAAGGGATATTATAATGCTATGGGCCTAAAATTTAGTTGTTATTTTTAAATAAAGTGATTACCATTGATGTCTGGGTATACATATCCCCCCCACGGGAAAGTCCAAAATCAGAAACCTTGGCAACCAATCTTTTTCCAAGCAGGATGTTTCTTGCAGCTAAATCTCGGTGAATCACCTGATCAAATATTAATGACATCCATCAAAAATAAATTCATATTATATCTTTAAAAAATACCATTTTCAGGTAGTTAAATATCAAGAAATATACTGAGGAAACTATTGTACGACCAAGCTGTTTGAAAGCATGATAAACAAAGCTTCATAATAATAATAATAATAATAATAATGTAGACTTATATGGCGCAGGTATCCACCAAACTGGTGCTCAAGGTGCATTATATTATTACCCCTGCTCATCAGGCTCATAAATCATTCCTGAAACCATCTCAGCTCCCTGGGGAGTATACAGCTAGCTGCCATTTCAGCGCATATGGGCTAATCAAACAACAACCAACTCTACCCTCACAGGTACCTATTTACCCCTGGGTGGAGAGAAGCAATTATGGTAAAGTGTCTTGCTCAAGGACACAAGTGTCACGGCCGGGATTCGAACCCACATTCTGCTGCTAATACCAGAACTTGAGTCAAGGACACAAGTACCCCGGTCGCGGTTGGGATTCGAACCCACATTCTGACAACTCAGCCATCAGAACACTTCTATACCATTAGGCTAATAGCTGGTTCCAAGTAACTAGTCTACATCAGATATGTTCATATGTTATATCATTTGGAATGAATATTAAATGATCGCTTCGTGTTGGGGACTTCAGTTAAATTTTTTTATATTGAAATGAACCATCTCATCAAAAATAAGTCTAAACTTACAGCATGGAACAAGCTGCTATATATATTATAAGGGAAAGAACTTTACAAGAAATTTACAAATAAATCAAACATTTTAGTAACTTAAATCTTTTTAGGTGGTTCATTAGTTTCCTCTGTGCCTATGACATCTATTCTATGTGGCAATTTCTGTTAGTCCCTCCAACAGCAGAGGTGATACGGTGAACAGCATTATTGGATAGAAAGACATGGAGCATGATTGTAACCGCCCGTAGTGACCCCTATGTCCTCAGGAGAAAAAAAGCAAAGCCTTGACGTTAACAGTTTTCTGATGAGTAGGCCTTATACTGTATAGATAAAGAAGTATGTATAACCTGTTCCAGGCACAGCTTGTGTCTTACAAATTACTGTATTTTTGTTGGAACTATCCATTTTTGCCCACATCTGGGCAAACGGTTTGGTTTTGACATACCCCTGATTTGGCAAGGTGTTCCATTCCCTTGGCAACGTCAAGAGCAAATGCCACGAGCTGCTCTGATGACAAAGATTCACCGGAGTCTGACTCTGGGCGAGCCGTCCGCAGGTAACTAAGCAGGTCACCATTGGGAAGATATTCCAAAGCGACGTACAGAACCTCTTTACAGAGAAACATTGAAATATCATACAAATTATATACAATATGTAATTGTATTCAACTCACCAGGAAGTTCTGAAAGCTTATATAAATTCATTTTTTACTGCAGTATCATGTTGCTTAGTACAAACAGCCATTGTAACATGTGTAATGATACGTCACGGACAGACAGACTTAGATCAGGTTCATAGTAATTTTCCTTGTCGATATGTCATACTAAGTTCGAATTAAAAATGTAAAAAATATTTTGTGACTGAAATATAGTCATTGTGCCATAAATGATGTAGGTATATAGCTCTCTCTATAAAACCATTTGGGTAAATTTGATGGTTGATCATTTCACCACACATTTCATTCATTGTAATTACTATCTGATGATATGCATTATAATGTCAACATTGAAAGTAAATTGCCACTGGAAGTGAAATATGAAAAATGAACCTCAACTATTTTCATACCTTCATGTTGACAAGCACCCAACAGTGAGACAATATTGGGATGGTAACCAATGGAGGTCATTGTACGGAACTCCTCCATAAAATCCTCCCGGTCACTCGGTGAGGCATGACCTTAAAACACAATAACAACAAAATAACCTAAAAGCACGTACACTGGCAAAACCTTTATGAATTTTGAGAGACTGACCAGGCCGGTACAAAGGTCAAGTTTATACAGATCACTTTACTTTCTTACACTTATCTCGAGGTTGATCACATCCTGATACTACAGAATCTTGATGTTTCACAAACCAACATAAAACAATGTTTAAAACACTTTTTGAGATTGTATTTAAGCAATTGATCTTTCAGAGACTTCATGATGTTTTGGGAAAGGTGATATCAATAGCATATAATTCCTCATATGCTGTGTACTCTTCTGCAGCCATTCTTAATTGACCATGATCATATATGATGATAAGCGAGTATGTGAATGGTACCATCTATGACGATAGTTTCCTCATTTTCGAATACCTTTTAGTATCTTGATAGCAGACTTGGTCTTATGCCCGCTTACGTTCACTGTCCCTGACCTCACTTCGCCAAAGTTTCCTGTGCCAAGTATCTTATCATCAACGACAAGATTGCTCCAGAGAATTTCCCATCTGACAGCCCAAGATGGAAGGCCGACATCTTCATAAACGACGGCTGTTATATCTTCTGATCCAGTAATCGTAACTTCATAGTCAGTAAGAGCAGGGTCTGTGGTAGGAGTCTGTGAAAACAAAACATGATAGTCTGGTTCACAGATTCACTGTATGCAAGTACAATAATATTGATCTAATCATCAATGCATACAAGGTACCAGACTATTTTTCCTTCCAGCCTCGGGTCACATGTATGGAAGAAAGACAAGATGGCTGCATCATGATATTGATCTAATTAGAAACCCCATGCCTGGTCTAACCCCGGGGCTGTTAGAGGTATAGTTGGCAGTTGTTTGGCACTAGGGTTAGATGGGCTGGTTAAGGTCACAGGACATTCAATAAAATACTGTGTACACAAAGGAGACTCTTCAATGTTTTCATTTTAATCAGCATTGTAAGCTAGCTAGGCCTGAAATAAGCACTGTTTAATAAGTATTTCTAACTAAATCGTGAAAGGGTCACAATCATATATTTTATGGGAAGCAATAGACGTTTGTCTGTATCTCAGGTATGTGCATCATAAACGATACAAGTTGATCTGATCTCCTTTCCTAATGTTGCAAACTTTGAGTGGGCTTATTTTTGGTTTGTGAACATTGTAAACATAAAGAATACTTACTTTTTGGTGAAATGGCACTGAAAACTATATAAGAGCTGAGATGGTTCTATAGGAAAGATATAACTGGCTCCATAATTAATGCGCCATGAGTGTCAAAGTTGGCAGATATCGGGACAAAAAAGTGTCCATTACAGAGAGAAATAAAAAAGCAACTTACTGGGTCATTGTCCACAGATAGATAGATAGATAGATGACAATGCAAGAGGATTTATAGTCATTCGCCAATCGCCATGTCACCCACTGTGTTGGGGAGCAGAGCTTGTATTGGGTGGCCAGGCAGCCAATAAGCAATATTTGGAGTTTCTTCACTTACATGGAACTGGCCTTCGATGCCAGAGGCCCCCGTCTTGCGGTCTTGTTTTTTCGTGAGTTTGTTGAAGTCATGTTGTAGTTTGCCACTGGGGAAGGACGTTTTCTCTGTCAGACTTGATTCCAAGAGTGCATCAAAGATGAACTTATACTGGTCCTAATGTCGGAAAGTGGAAAATCTACCCAATTAATATGTTTATAGAATTATTGTGAACTCTAATAACATTTTAGTTTATCTAGTATTTTCAGGTTGAAGTCAAAATGTTCTCGTGGCAAGAGACTGCTGAAATTGCTGACACAAATATTGTTTGAAACCAACAAGGTTAAGTAGTTGTTTGTTTGCACAAACATTGTAATTTACCATGAAGCTGGAAGGTTACAACCTCAGACCATTCTTAAGTAGAACCTTTGTTTTAGAGAACTTTTCCCATAGCCATTAAAGTTATTTTTAAGGACTCTTACATACATTTGTACCTCTTGAAGAAAGTTAATTAGCTCTGGAGGTTCTTTCAGACCTGGGAGTGCTTTTGAAAGTCAGCAGATTTGGGGTTTATGCAACTGGAAAATAGTTGATCTAAGCAAATTGCCGATTTGAGTTAACCAATCAGGATCCTTATGTTTAGTGACCATTGGTGATCAGCCAATCAGTATGTGGCTCGCTGTCACTCACTGACCGTCTAAGAGGGTTTTTTAAGGGGCTGCAGAGGGTCAAGAATCATTCTGCATCCAGAAACCAATGTACTCTATGGTTCACACGTGCATGTGACTCGTTCGATATTAGTCAAGTCATCAGTAGCCATATCTCGTAAGTTAAGATTTTTATCGTTTTAAGTTGTAATTTTGAACTTCGTTGTTAGAATTGCTATTGTTTTAGTTGTCTCTTATTGATATAATTTGGTTTTGTTATATTTTGTAAACAACTGTTTAGTATTCTCTGTAGTGTGAACATTGTATTCAGAGTTGGAACTGGCATTTATTCAAGAGATAGACTCTATTTTTACAAGTGCATCCATTTTAGTAAACCAGTTTATTCATCTTTTCAGTTCAATTGTTTTTGTAAATGATTTGATGCTTCACTTTAATAAAACAGATTTACATTTACTTATTAAAGGTTTATAATTTTTGTCTTGTATATATGTAGCTTGACCAGAGACGATCATCTGGGTTAGGATGACCTAGTAGTTATACTGCTGAGAGTATTCAGGTTAGCTCTTAACTTATTGTGTACTAGATTCGCGAAAATCTACTGAAAACTGCATATTGTATTTGTATTCTTTCACCGATGAAAAGTTGTCAGCTTTTGCAACCATATCTAGTGTAATGTGTTGTATTTTGGGTCACAATTATGAATTTGTTCGATGCTTTAAGTCAAAACGATTATTTTACTTGTGTTTATAACAGTTTGTTTCCATAGTACGCTATTCACTGTGTTATTTGGCCTTGTAACACTGTCCATGTTTTGGTTCTGGTACTTTTAATGATCTGATACTCAAGGACAAACTCAAGCTATGCTCAAATTGTGTTATGTAATCTGTCACAATCCATAAGTGAGACACATCAGTTATAGTGTTTTTGGCATTGATTCGCATTCATTCTAAACCCTCCTACAATCAGTGCAATTTTTGAAATAACCCATTCAGGCCACTCCAAGCCATTAGCTGTTGCCAGTGGCCTCCTATGGTTACCCTTCTGTGCACTGTCACACCACTGAGATTGCAGGGTAAGGTGGTCTCCCATTGATACATTGCAGGCCATACTATAGTTCAAACATTTACAGTGGCCTTGGGTGGCACACAGTTGATTTTGTAAGATTACTTGGAAAGGACAGCAGGCTTGTACATGTATGTACTGAAGGTTGCTAATTAAAGAACATAATTTAGTGGTTGGGAGTGGCTTCAATGCGTATAGGAGGGCTATTGAAGGTTAAGTAAAATACAAATAGTGACCTTTTGAACATTATTTGTGTTAAAGTATTGTATCTAAATACACAGGGGTCAGTTAAATCGGTCTGTCAATTCTATCCGTCATATTTCGTTAATAAACAACTGCAAGTGGATTATTTAGAACTTATGTGTGCTATGTCCATTCATTTAGATGTCATATAGATCAGTGGCGCACCCAGGATTTGATTGGGGGGGGGGGGGGGCTCAAAATATTTTTATTTGAAATCCAATATGGGGGAGAGACATGGCTTACCCAAACCATAACCGCTAAGCGGCTGCAGCCATGTCCCTAGTCGTGCTCGTCAGTGAACCTACGGCACATGTTAAATGTTTCCTGGTGGTTTCTAGTCATAAAAAGAAGACATTATGGCATGATTCGGACTCGTAGGGTTTTACCTTCCATATAATTTCCTCCTCTTGATGTAAAGAACTTGAGCTTGTTTCGTCTGCAAGATTTCTATAGTTAAATACTTTCATTGCGTGGGCGTAAAGTTTGTGATCATTCCGGGCGGAGCTAAATTTTTTCAAACACATTTGGCGCAAAACCAAATCCCAATATTATCCAATCGGTGTGTGCTAAAAGAGTTTCACATAATCTTTGTAAATTAAAACCCAATCCTGGGCCATTGTGTACACACTGGAAAGGAGTTGATTATAATGCGGGCGTGTTTAAATTTTACGAGTAACCTCAACGACAGTCAACGACCTCAACAAGAGAAACGGACAACAGAAAATGAAAATAAAATTAAGTAAAGCTGCTCCCTGATCAGGGTGCACCATGGCAGGGGGGGGGGGGGGGAAGGTGTAAAAATGCTTGTTATATATACATGTACTGGTGGCCCTTCAAGCTTACATGCACATGGATACGCAACGCCGTAAAATATAATAGTGAGTGGAATAAATGGAAAACTTTTGGAGGGGAGCTTGAGTCTCCTGAGTCCCCATCCCTTGTACCACTGCCCTATACTCCTTGCCGAACTCCTCTGTAGACAAGACTTGGGCTCAGATTTTGCTCTCTTTCCTGGCTCCTTCTTTTAAAAAAAAATAAAACATCAGCGGGCCCTTGGGGGGCTCGAGCCCCCAAGCCCCCTTGGGTGCGCCACTGATATAGATCCCTGTGTCACTCGACACTAAAACCCGCTAACACTAACAATGACGTTTGGGAATTCACATACAACATTTGAAAGATGCATACTCTGTGCAGGGGCGTAGCGAAGGCATTTTCTTTGGGAGGGTGTGGAAGCCAATCAGATTTTTTTTTGGGGGGTGCAAATATTGTTGGTAAATTTACCGACAACATACCAGCGTCTGCACCATTCCAAATCGCTGTTCCCTCATAGCACGGACAAAGTTGAGGACGTCCACTTGCCCCTCGGCTTGGGCCTGTTCCAACATGGAGTCTACTGCAATGAACGTCCCTGTACGGCCGACACCATCACTGGGTTTCAGATCAAAGAGAAAAAATATTTCAATGAGGGATATATCCACTCTGTGCATAATGTGGTGAGGGCGCAAGCTTTTAAATCACCCTTGATTGATATGCCAAACGAGGCCAAACGATGGGTTATACATGTATCACCCATGTTCTGATGGTAATTTCTAACAATTTGTTTTTTTCATCAGAACATTGCTATTTTACTTGAGGAGAGGAAAATAAATCATTTAAAATGATACATTTCATTTTGATTTTACAGTAAATGTTTCCTTATGAGGAAGAAATTTCAATTTAGAGTGCAGTAGGAGGAAAAACCCAGATAATTATTCTTGGGAAACACCCACGTGATTAAGTAGGGACGATAAACTCAATCCACATGTCGGCTCATGCAGGTCCAAGTGGAATTGAAACCCGTGTCCACTAAGCACCACTACATCATTCATCAACCAGTTACCAATTCTGCTCAGCAGAAACAAATTGCTCACCAGAGAGATTGTCTAAGCAGGAGCCAATTTCATCAAGCTGCTTAGCAGACAATTTCACTAATGAAATACATAGGGTGCCATACTGTAGGGTGCCATACTGTAGGGTGCCATTGTAAGTGGCAGGCTCAAGCGCGGGCTCAAAAGTAGGTTGACTGAAAATTAAGTCTAACGCACGCGCCATCTTGCAAATCGTATTCCAAGCAAGTCTTCGTCAGACTGTGTCAATCTTCTGATTGTGGCTAGTTATTGCCCCTTAAAGTTTTCATGGGTAAGGAAATGTTATGTTATTTGTTGTTTACTATATTATAGACAGTTTTGCATAATCACTTTCGTAGTTTATCATTGCTTATGCACAAATTCGGGTCTATTTTTTATGAACCTTTGAGACCTCGTGTATAATATATCTCACAGTGCATGTAACCTATGTATAGTGTGCTATTGTTTATTTCGTTTCATAAGATGACTCTAGATATATTTTATTTGTTTAGGCCAAATAGAGTCTCAGTAGCCATTCAGTAACCAGGGTTGAATGCTGGAAGTATTATCTGCTGGTCTAAGGCGTGAACGGTGAGATTGTGTTCTATAATACTATAGTGATTTTATTATAGCATGTCATGTCGCTTGCATAATGCCGTAGGTCCTACAAAGGCGCTTTAAGGAATGCAGACGATTTGATAGAGGATAATATTGGGAATGTCGAAATCAGCGTTCAGTAGTATTGCAGAAATGCTTTAAGTAGAATACAAACCTTTATTTTCTGATCTAAGGTGACTATACCTGGTGTGGAATTATGCTCTCTTCAGCTTTATGTACTGTATTTGTTTACATTAAGTCTCCAGGGAATTCATCTCCAAAACTTACTGTGTTAACTTTCCAGTTCCCTATTGTTTTGGTGTATGCAATGCTAGCTGCATGTTTGAAATTTAATGTAGTTCCTTGATTATTTTATTTATAGAATAGGATCACACTTCATTGTCATTTACCAAGATGGTAATTTATTTTTGTAATCTATCTCTTTTCAGTTTTCACGGTGATTGAGGCCATTATCTAATTGAATAAACCTTAACATCAGTCAGAATCGTTGCGTCCGTCATCAGTTTTTATAGACCAGCCCCCTTCGAGTGCTAAGTGCGCTACAGTGAAAACGTTGTCTTCTGATGGATGTACTGCCCACCCCATGCCTGATGTGTCTCCATGCATACGGGTTGTAGCTGATCACCAAGGTGGGCTAACTCTAAGTCTTCCCCAGAGCCTGCCTATCCCAGTGCCCTCATCGGTACTAGTGTCAACACAGTTTATCCTCTACCTGCTCGGCTTCAAAGAACAATTTCGGTCTAGTGAAACAGACTTTAGATGTGTGTTGTAATGAGAGGAAAGTGGTTACCAGTATGTTATATTATGTAGCCTTAAATCGTGAAATACATTGAAACAATATTTACTGATAGAGATATGAGTTTCACTAGTACTAGAAATAGGTGACTGACTTGTACCATTGTTGCAAAATGTCTACTCCTGTCATATTACCAATTATCCTTTAAGCTATTTAAAAATAAGGGTTAAAGGTCAGCTATTGTTTTGAGCATTATTTTTCTACACATCACATGACATTGTGTTTCTCTTAGGAATTTAAATTGACAACTGAATATCTCAAGTCATGTCAACATCAGAAGGAGAAAGACAGGAGGTTGCTGCTGCTGCTATAGATCAAGGTCTACGGCACAGCGAACGAGAAATAAAACTGACAGAGAAGGCCCAAGTCCACCTGGAGCAGGTCATACGAGACAAAGAACGAAGGTTCAGCAATGCCTACTCAAGGTGGAAGGCCGAAGCAAGGACGACCAGGGATCTCCTCAAGAATTACTCGCCCGAAGAGGAACTTAAAGATCGACTGCACAAGATCTACAATTGCCTCCACGTTGTGATGCATGATTATGAAGAACTACGAAAACTGAGAGCACCAAATCCAGAAGTACTTCGTCAAGTAGATTGCGCCTCTCAGGTTTCTGAGGACATTGAGATACTGATCAAGAAACGACTTGAAAAGGTCAAGGAACTAGACTTCAATGCAGAAGTTGCTTTATTCAACGTTCGTGCTAGCTTGGACAAGAAGAGATATCCATCTGTGTTTGGAAGCATCACTGAGTCCCAAGTCTCATCAATTTCTCAGCGATCAAGTGGTTCCAAGGCATCACACGTTTCCTCAAGTAAGACTGAGGCAGCGGCTGAGCTAGCTGCGAAGAAAGCACAACTTCAGTCGGTTCATGAAATCCAGGCCCAGCGTGATAAACTGGCCCAGATTCAGGCAGAATTCCAGAGAAAGATAAAGTCAGAGGAACATAAGCTGGAGAGAATCAAGGCTGAGAAAGAGATCCAGATTGCTGCAGCTCGACTTAAGGTTTATAAAGATGAGGAGGAAGAGCAGAACACCTTCAGTGATGAGAGTCATGGAACACCAGCATGTCAGGAAGAATATAGCCTGACTCGCACCTCCCTCCAGACTCCTAGTAGTGGTTCTTTGACTCCTCCCAATGCATTAAATGCATCATCCGTTGATCTCTCCGCGATACTGCATACCTTCCAGGAAGGTATCTCCCTAGGAAGATTGCCTGTCCCGGAGCCAAGCATATTCAGTGAGGATCCTATGCAGTTTCCTGAGTGGAAGAATGCGTTTACAGCGCTGATCGCACGTAAGAATATTGGAGCCGCGGATAAGTTGTTTTACCTCCGAAAGTATACCTCTGGAGCTGCAGCTAAGATGATCCAAGGCGCCTTTCTACGCTCAGATGAAGCGGCCTATCAGGACGCTTGGTCCAAGTTGAACACAAGATATGGAAATCCCTTCATCATCCAGAAGGCCTTTAGGGAAAAAATTGCTCACTGGCCGAAAGTGGAAGATAAAGATGCCAAGGCACTTCGAGATTTCTCTGACTTCCTCGCAGCCTGCAATGATGCTATACCACATGTCAAGGGGTTATCTATCTTGAATGACTGTGAAGAGAATAGAAAAATGGTAAATAAACTACCTGCATGGGCTGTGAAGCGATGGAATCGTCGTGTGACTACTTCGCTGAAGAAGCAAGAGTATCCTTCCTTCAAGGAGTTCTGTGACTTTGTAGCAGAAGAAGCTGAGGTAGCATGCAACCCGATAGCATCGCCACTTTGGTTAAAGCCTCAGGAGAATTACAGGAAGGAAACAAAACAGCCAAAGCGTCAAGTCATGGTGACACAAGCCTTTGATCGAGCCACAACATCTCCTTCAAGTACTCCTCAAACTCAGGTGGCTAACAATCCAGCCAGTATTCCTCCATCCTGCACATATTGCGATGGCTCTCACTCCATCCACAAGTGCTCAAGGTTCGCAGACAAGTCTATGGAGGAAAAGAAAAAGTTCATTCAGGATAATGGCCTCTGCTTCGGATGTTTGAGAAAGGGTCACCACTCCAAAAGCTGTAAGAGACGAGCCACGTGTGCCAAGTGTAAGCGATCTCATCCAACTCCTCTCCATGATGACAAACTGCTGCAATGTAAGATCCCTGCTAAGGAAACGAATGAAAAACAGGCCTCGGCTGTGTCCTGCTGCACCACAGAAGGAGGTAGCACTACATGTACGTCTATGATAGTACCAGTGTGGGTAGCTGCTTCCTCGGATCCAGCCCGTGAAGTTCTAACCTATGCCATGTTGGATACGCAGAGTGATTCATCCTTTATTCTGAGTACTACGGCCGAGAGTCTTGGGGTAAAAGGCCAACCAGTCCTGCTGAAATTGGCAACAATGACAGCGAGTTCAACAGTATCAGACTGCAGTCTTCTTAAGAACATCACAGTCAGGGGTCTGCATTCAAGCAAGGTCATTACCATCCACAAGCTATACACTAGAGACTTCATTCCTGCAGAGAGATCACTCATTCCAACCACGGAAACTGCCATGAAGTGGTCCCACCTGGAGTCGATTGCTGGTGAACTTTCACCCATGCAAGACTGTGAGATTGGGATGCTGATAGGGTTCAATTGCCCAGAAGCCCTTACACCCAGAGAGACGGTGACTGGTAGACACAACCAACCTTATGCTGTGAAGACCGATCTAGGGTGGTCTGTTGTAGGAGGCCAACCAGGAGCTACGACCATATGCCATAGAGTGAGGTCTAAAGATAGTCCTGTCGTTTTCAAGAATGTATTGTCTTTGCTTGAAAGGGATTTTTCAGACGACAGGGGAGCTAAAGTCTCATAGGAAGATCTCCAATTTTTGCACCTATTAGAGTCTTCCATCACACAGTTTGAGGATGGCCATCTGCAAATGCCCCTGCCGTTCCGCTCTCGTCCATATCTACCAGTTAACAAAGCTCAAGCATCCCTCCGCCTTGGTCATCTTAAGCGCAAGTTAGAAAGGGACAAGAAGTATCGTGATGATTATGTGAATTTTGTTCAGGATGTCATCGAGCATGGCGATGCAGAGGAAGCCCAGGCCAATGGGAAAGAGGGCGAAGTGTGGTACATTCCTCACCATGGCATTTACCACCCGAAGAAGTCTAACAAAATACGAGTTGTGTTCGACTGTTCGAGTCAGTTCCGCGGCACTGCCCTGAATGATCATCTGCTGAGTGGCCCTGACCTGACGAATGCCCTGGTTGGAGTATTATGTCGCTTTAGGATTCATGCTGTAGCCATAGTCTGCGACATTGAAAGAATGTTCCACCAATTCATTGTCAGACCTGCGATTTCTTTGGTGGAAGGATGGGGACCTTACTCAGGAGCCAACGGAGTATAGGATGAAGGTCCACCTATTTGGAGCTGCATCATCGCCAGGTTGTGCCAACTATGGTCTCAAGTTTTTGTCCAAGAAGTACGAGAAAGAGTTTCCTTCTGCAGCCCTGTTCATTAGACACCATTTTTATGTAGACTATGGACTAATCAGTACTGAGACCAACGATGAGGCAATCCAGCTCATCCAGCAGGCCAGAGAGTTGTGTAGCAAAGGCGGCCTACACCTACACAAGTTTATCTGCAATAGTAAAGAGGTACTGGAATCTGTCCCTCCCAAGGAACGTGCTGCATCAGTTAAGGAAGTTGACCTTAACAGGGATGATCTTCCTATGTCCTCCACGCTAGGGATACAGTGGGATGTGGAGAAGGATGAATTCTTCTTTAGGATTGAGACCAAGGAGGCAACCTTTACCCGTCGAGGAATTTTGTCTTTGGTTGCGTCAGTTTATGACCCTCTGGGACTTGTTGCTCCATTCGTCCTCACAGGTAAAGTGCTGCTGCAGCATATGTGTCGCAACGGGAGTGGATGGGATGATCCTCTGCCTGTAGAGTTAGGACCACGGTGGGAGAAGTGGATGTCGGACCTTCCAAACATTGCAGCAATTCGAATTCCACGCTGCCTAAAACCGAGTCAATTTGGGGAGGTTAAGTCTACTCAGCTGCACCACTTCTCAGATGCTAGCACTTTGGGTTATGGCCAATGTTCTTATCTCAGAATTCAGGATCAACAGGACAGGGTATACTGCGCACTTCTGATGGGCAAGTCAAGAGTGGCTCCGACCAAGATCACGACAGTTCCTCGCCTGGAGTTAACTGCAGCTGTTTTGTCGGTGAAGATAATTAGAGTTCTAAAGGAGGAGCTCTACCTGTCAAGTGTGAAAGAAATCTTCTGGACCGATTCCCAAGTTGTCTTAGGATATATCAACAATGAGGCACGACGCTTCCATACATTTGTGGTCAACCGTGTACAGATGATCAGAGAGAGCACGAATGTTGATCAGTGGTTCTACGTCGAGTCCAACTCCAATCCCGCTGATCATGCTTCAAGAGGACTCACAGCGTCGGCTCTTCAGCGGTCTTCCTGGTACACGGGTCCTAATTTCCTGTGGAGTCCTAATTTTGAGAGCCCGTCGAAGGTAACACCTGAATTGTCCCTAGAGGATCCAGAAGTGAGGAAGTCCACTGTCCTCAGCACAGCAGTGGAGGAATCAAAGGATCCAGTCATCTTGTTACTGCTATCCAAATTCTCTAGCTGGCCTGTGTTAATTCGAGCCTTTGCCAGACTTCGGAGAAGAGCTAAAGGAGATATACATGGTAGTATGAGCAGTGTCCAAGAACGACAGGAATCAGCCTTATTCCTGGTTAAGTTGGTACAAAGGTGGGAGTTCAAGGAGAGACCCCCTCTTAAGGATCTGGATCTCTTCACCGATGACTTTGGGATTCTGCGCGTAGGTCGCCTCAGGAATTCCTCACTACCACTTTCCGTCAAGCACCCAGTAGTACTTCCGAAGGACAGTCACATTTCCAGACTCATCGCTGCCCACTACCACGAGAAGGTTTATCATCAAGGCCGTGGCATTACTCGGAATGAAATAAGAGCAAATGGGTTTTGGATCGTCAGTGGTGGGAAGTTGGTGTCGAATCTCATTCATAAATGTGTGATCTGCAGGAGAAACCGGCGACCCACTCAAGAACAGAAAATGGCAGATCTACCTGAGGATCGTGTTGAGTCATCTCCGCCGTTCTCATTCTGTGGCATGGACTGTTTTGGCCCCTTCATTACCAAGCAAGGTCGCAAGGAGTTCAAGAGATACGGCCTACTGTTCACGTGTCTATGCTCTAGAGCAGTTCATATAGAGTTCCTGGATGATCTCTCCACTGATGCCTTCATCAACGGTCTGCGATGTTTTGTCGCCATACGAGGAAAGGTTCGTCAAATCAGGTCGGATCAAGGCAGCAACTTTGTCGGAGCGAAAAATTAACTAAATTCAGCCTTGAAAGAGCTTGACACGGATAGAGTGGCGTCCTACTTAGTAAACCAAGACTGTGACTTCCTCATGAATGCTCCTTGTTCCAGCCATGTTGGAGGAGTATGGGAGCGCCAGATTAGGGCAATAAGAAGTTGCACTTTGTCCTGGAAGATTGGATGACTCATCGCTTCGTACACTGTTTTATGAAGCGATGGCCATAGTAAATAGCCGTCCCCTATTGGTCGACACCATCAATGACCCAACCAGTTTGGAACCTTTGACGCCTAATCATCTCCTCACTATGAAGACCAGCGTACCACTGCCACCTCCAGGAAGAGATGGAGAAGAGTACAATACCTTACTGAACAGTTCTGGAGTAGGTGGCGCAAGGAATATCTCCAGAACCTTAATCGCAGGCAGTGCTGGACCAAGGTGAGAAGAAACATCATGGTTGGAGACATCGTCCTCTTATTGGAACCAGATGAGGCTCGGAACAAGTGGCCTATGGGCGTTGTGGTGGAAACTATGAAAGATAGGGACGACTTAGTGAGGAAGGCCAAAGTCCAAGTTGGCACAAGGAAGCTGAATCAGAAAGGCAAGCGCGAGGACAAACTAACAGTCTTAGAACGCCCGGTGCACAAGCTAGTGCTTCTTTTGGAGAGCACTTAAGTCGTCCCCCTGTCAGCCAACCTTCTGGACAAGTCCTTTGGAGTATTGTGTTGTTTATGACTTATTAGCCGTTATTACATTTATTGTATAGAATTACTGATGATTATCATGCCTGTAGGAATAATACGAGTATGGTAGTTCATGAATCATTTTAGTAATTGGTGGGAGTGTAAGTGGCGGGCTCAAGCGCGGGCTCAAAAGTAGGTTGACTGAAAATTAAGTCTAACGCACGCGCCATCTTGCAAATCGTATTCCAAGCAAGTCTTCGTCAGACTGTGTCAATCTTCTGATTGTGGCTAGTTATTGCCCCTTAAAGTTTTCATGGGTAAGGAAATGTTATGTTATTTGTTGTTTACTATATTATAGACAGTTTTGCATAATCACTTTCGTAGTTTATCATTGCTTATGCACAAATTCGGGTCTATTTTTATGAACCTTTGAGACCTTGTGTATAATAGATCTCACAGTGCATGTAACGTATGTAGTGTGCTATTGTTTATTTCGTTTCATAAGATGACTCTAGATATATTTTATTTGTTTAGGCCAAATAGAGTCTCAGTAGCCATTCAGTAACCAGGGTTGAATGCTGGAAGTATTATCTGCTGGTCTAAGGCGTGAACGGTGAGATTGTGTTCTATAATACTATAGTGATTTTATTATAGCATGTCATGTCGCTTGCATAATGCCGTAGGTCCTACAAAGGCGCTTTAAGGAATGCAGACGATTTGATAGAGGATAATATTGGGAATGTCGAAATCAGCGTTCAGTAGTATTGCAGAAATGCTTTAAGTAGAATACAAACCTTTATTTTCTGATCTAAGGTGACTATACCTGGTGTGGAATTATGCTCTCTTCAGCTTTATGTACTGTATTTGTTTACATTAAGTCTCCAGGGAATTCATCTCCAAAACTTACTGTGTTAACTTTCCAGTTCCCTATTGTTTTGGTGTATGCAATGCTAGCTGCATGTTTGAAATTTAATGTAGTTCCTTGATTATTTTATTTATAGAATAGGATCACACTTCATTGTCATTTACCAAGATGGTAATTTATTTTTGTAATCTATCTCTTTTCAGTTTTCACGGTGATTGAGGCCATTATCTAATTGAATAAACCTTAACATCAGTCAGAATCGTTGCGTCCGTCATCAGTTTTTATAGACCAGCCCCCTTCGAGTGCTAAGTGCGCTACAGCCATGGCCGAGTGGTTACGTGCATCGACTTGTGTTCTGATGGCTGAGTCGTCGTCAGAATGTGGGTTCGAATCCTGGCCACAACCGTGGTGCTTGTGTCCCTGAGCAAGACACTTAACTATAATTGCTTCTCTTCACCCAGGAGTATAAATGGGGACCTTTGAGGGCAGAGACGGTAATTGTGTTTGATTAAGCTCGTTGCGCTACACATTTGGCAGCATGGGCTGCATACTCCCCAGGGAGTTGAGATGGTTCTAGGAATGATATAACTGGCCTGATGACAGGGGTAATAATGTTCAAGCGCCATGAGCGTCAAAACTTGGTGGATACCAGCGCAATATAAGTGTCCATTATTATTATTTTATCTGCTAAGCAAATTTAAACAGACAACCTGCCAAAGTATACATAATTTGCATGAAAGTTTGGCTGGTAACCAACAAAACCTAATAGCAAATTGTTTTACTGAGCATTTTTATCTGGTAAGCAGCTCTATGAAATTTCCTCTATATTTTGATGAATACCAGCTAAAGTTTTGCCCAAATTATGACTAAAGTAGCTTTAAGATTCTTAGCAAAAAATATTCGCTTAATAGCAAAATTCTCTGCTCAGTAGCTTCATGTGATCTCTGACATATGAGGGTGTTAATGTTAACATGGTCACCCCTTATGTGTTCCTAATCGACCCATCCAGACTACCCAACCTGCAGTGTACGAGGATGGGTCCCTGTTGTGAAGTCTCAGACATCTGAACTCGTCTGACAAACTGAAGTAACGATGAGGACTCTGGTAGCTTTATTTCGGGCCATGTGGTGTAATGATACTGCAGGATCTCACGGTACTCGCCATCTGGCTCACTGCTCTGTAGGAACAAACAAAAGTACAAGAAAGCTGGAAGTATGCTTACTCTCTTTGAATCAAGATATACATGAAGGGAAGGTACAGCATTGGTAATGTTGGCCAAACTGCTTCTATGAGTATGCTTACTCTCTTTGAATCAAGATATACATTGAAGGGAAGGTACAGCATTGGTAATGTTGGCCAAACTGCTTCTATGAGTATGCTTACTCTCTTTGAATCAAGATATACATTGAAGGGAAGGTACAGCATTGGTAATGTTGGCCAAACTGCTTCTATGAGTATGCTTACTCTCTTTGAATCAAGATATACATTGAAGGGAAGGTACAGCATTGGTAATGTTGGCCAAACTGCTTCTATGAGTATGCTTACTCTCTTTGAATCAAGATATACATTGAAGGGAAGGTACAGCATTGGTAATGTTGACAAAACTGCTTCTATGAGTATGCTTACTCTAGATCTTTGAATCAAGATATACATTGAAGGGAAGGTGCAACATTGGTAATGTTGGCAAAACTGCTTCTATGAGTATGCTTACTCTCTTTGAATCAAGATATACATTGAAGGGAAGGTACAACATTGGTAATGTTGGCCAAACTGCTTCTATGAGTATGCTTACTCTCTTTGAATCAAGATATACATTGAAGGCTTCTATGGGTATGCTTACTCTCTTTGAATCAAGATATACATTGAAGGGAAGGTACATCATTGGTAATGTTGGCAAAACTGAGAGTATGCTTACTCTCTTTCTTGATTGTCATCATGAATGAATGCATTTAAAGCCAGTATACACTTTTGGTAAAATGTCTGTAAAAAGCTCATCATTGATAAAGAGTGATGGTGCAATCCCATTCAGTAACACTCCATCTTTGTTGACTTTTTGTTTTTGTTTTTCAAGAAGCATTTCTTATACAAATTGAATCCGTATCTGACTATTTCCAATGTTTGTCCATTTGACAATAACATTTGTGGGAATAGTAGACCTTTTGTTTGAAGGTACCAATAATGACCGATTGGTCAAAATGGGTAAAAGAGATATTTTTCAGATTAGTGTGGTTATATAACAAGAAAATAGTGAAAATGCATTCAGATTGTTTATACTCATTCCAACATGGAATATTTCAAGGGAAATTTTATACCATAATTTATTTACAAGTAAGATTTATGTAAAACTATGATCATTTTTATGTTTTTTTTTATATTACCAATATCATACAGTGGTTTTAAATCATCTTACAAAACATGTACTTGGACCTATTGCACAAAGCGTCAACATAATACAAATGCAAATTCACGTGACAATACTGCACACTTTAAAATAACTAAGAGAATAAGAAGTTTGTGAGATCGGGCCTGGGGGGAATGTAATACTCAAAAGTTCACCGACCTTTGACAGGTTGAATCTCTTCACGATGTAATTAGTGTAAGCTTTCTTGTTTACTTTGGTGACACACACATCTCCATAGACCTTGGTGCTGTCCGGCCAGTACTTCTCACATTTTTTCTGGAAATAATGAAAATTATGATAAAAAAAGT
Source organism: Zoroaster sp. YZ-2022 (assembly GCA_029582265.1). NCBI lineage: Eukaryota > Metazoa > Echinodermata > Asteroidea > Forcipulatida > Zoroasteridae > Zoroaster > Zoroaster sp. YZ-2022. The sequence goes on along the minus strand of CM055825.1, from coordinate 26,247,154 downwards.
GTTTTTCAAGACTCTTTATTATTATTATTTTATTTCTCTCCACAACAATTCTTAAAGCAAACAGGAAATACATCAAAAACTAAAATCATTAAAATGAATACATGTGGAGATCGCAAGACTGCATGAGGAGGAATTGTTCAATTCCTATAACCAAAAGGTTCAGTCTTCCAGCAAGCATGTACATGAATCAGAATCAATACCAATGCAATGAGCAATTAAGATTTCACAAAAAATCCCTAAAATAGGTTTTTAAAAAAAAGCACCAAAGTTCTTGGGGTGTGAAAGTGGACAGAAAAACACTTTCTTTTGTCACCTAATGATAATCACAATGTTCATACTAGCGGTCAATGGTCATAGTGATTCATAGCTACAATGTTGATACATAAACTGGGAGCCAATGCTCATGTTCGGTGTAACCAAATGTTCATTATAGTAGTGTTCATTAGAGTGATCAATCTACAATGCTGATACATATACTAGGAGCCAAGGGTCATGTTTGCTACAATCAAATGTTCATTATAGTGGTGTTCATTATATTAATTCATGGCTGCAATGCTGATACATAAACTGGGAGCCAAGGGTCATGTTCCGTATAACCGAATGTTCGATATAGTGGTGTTCATTATAGTGATTCATGGCTGCAATGCTGATACATAAACTGGGAGCCAATGGTGATGTTTACTATAACCAAATGTTCGATATAGTCGTGTTCATCACAGCACTGTATTACCTTTCCATTATCCACTAAGTTGGTGAGCATGACGATTTTCCGCACACGTTCCTGCCATACCATACGCCATATATCAATCACCGAAAATTTATTAGGACCTGAAAATATTATAACAAAATTTCTTATATTTGAAATTGACCTGTTGCCGTTTGTGACTTAACCACGCCCTGAAGACAACCCTTATGGAATGCTATGCAGTAGATTTTTTGATGTCTTATTTTTTTCGGGCATTGCGTGTTTCATTTGAAGTGATTGGATTGGGCATTGTTTTAGTTGCGTTTAAGCGATTCTGCCGCAATAGGTCAACTGATGTTATTTGAAAATTGTGCATGCATATACTGTTATCGTCCCCGATACGTTTTTTGTATTATTTGTCATCATACTTGGAATGTCTAGCAAAGTGATTCTTTACTCGTTTAATATATTCAATCCTGATCTAATTTACAGTACATAGAATGTCTGGTCATATGGTTCTTTATTCGTCCATACATCGTACATTATTATTCATCATCTAATTTGCATATAGAGCATCAGGTCATAAGGTGTTGCCTATCGGAGGTATTGTGATGTGTATTCATTATGTGATCACGTGATGAACTCTTGGTGGCTCTAGCTCTTGAGGCGTGGATATTCACGCTCGGGTCAGTCTTCGTCGCGCTGCCGAAAGCTGTGGAGACTCACCAGAATGCCGCTGTTAACCCCCGGAACCCCAGAACAACCCGGCATAACCCTGCAATATTATCGTTGTGTGTATTAGGAGGCCAGTCCCGCTTACGAATTTGTAAGTTGTTTAATGACTATAAATGAGTGTATAAATTCATTGAGAAAGAAACGGGTACTGTATTAGAATGAATTGATCTGTTAATAATTGTTGGCCCATACATGTATATATCTGAATTTATCTGAGCACAGCGACGCCTAGTATTTATGGAAATAACAATTAATCCTTCTGAATGTTTTGCGGAATTGTTCATTATTGTCGGCCTATTAGTATTTGAATTTCTTAAGATTGTATTTGTGTAATGTAATTTATATAATTGTATTTTTGTATTTGTAATTTTCAGTTTCACCGGCTCAGTTTGAGTTGTGTAATAAAAAAGGGACAAGGGAAGGCATCCACATTGCGTCACCTAACTCGTTTTTCTTGGTGTCACTCATACGCACGATGATAGTGAAAAAATTCGTTACCCACATCTGAGTCACCCTTGATGTTCGCCGTGGTCATCGCTTCTGTGCTTGGTTAGCTCGTCGCTCCTCCTCTGCCCGTCGACATATCACTGCTGTCAACCTGCTAACCCACCATAGTGGACTTCGTCGTGGTGTTTCATCCCATCGACCGAAACCTGACGTGATCCTCACGAAACATGTCGACAGCAGCGCACCTTAAATCATCCAGGACTTTGGCCAAGAGAGCAGTCACCAAGCAAATCAACCGAATAAGGCAATGTATAGCAGAAGATAGTATAAGTGATATTGATGATTATGTTGTCAAACTTAAAGACCTATTTAAGAATGTTACATCTGTTCACGATGAGTACCATGCATCGCTTACAGAAGATGATGATATTGAGGCTAGTGATACTTATTTCTATAAGGAACAACATGATTACATTTTGGTTCTTCAATCTGTCAAAGGGATCTCTAAAGATATCAAAGTTGAAGTTAATCAAAATGAGATTTCGAGTGCACCTAAATCCAGTACATATAGTGACCTATCTCGTGAGGAATTCTTGGGTATATTGAATTTGCCTAAGGTTGAGTTGCAAGTATTCGATGGCAATCCATTGCATTTTTACCAATTTCTCAGAGCGTTTGAAGTTAACGTTGATAGAGTGTGTGAAGATAGTGACCTCAAATTGGCAAGACTTATGCAGTATACATCGGGTACAGCTAAGGAGGCTATAAGGGGTTGCCAGTTGATCGGGGGAACTAGCGGATATACACAAGCAAGATCAATCTTATAGAGTCGTTTTGGTAACAAACATCTAGTCACAGAACGTCTCATTAAGGGACTCAAGTTCGGTAAACAATTAAGATCTCCCCAAGAAATCCAGCAGTTAGCAGATGACATGAAAACTGCCTTGTTTACACTTGAACAGTTAAATACGCTTGATGAGGTTAAGTCACAATCTGTTATTCTGGAAATAATGAGCAGATTGCCTAATTACGTCCAGATGAGATGGAAGAAATTTGCCTTAAAATCTAAGAAGGTTCGCGAATCCTACCCGGGATTTAAAGAACTGGTAGATTTTGTAGGTGACATTGCACGTGAGGTTAACGATCCTGTGTACGGTAACATGCATCCCAAACGTTTTGATAGACCTAAAAATGCCAGTCAGGGAGTTTCACTCAATTCTTTATTGTCATCTCAGTCACATTCAAAGTCTACTGAGGGATCAGATTCTAGCTCTAAGTCACGTTCATCCGTTAATTTTAAGTCGTATGCCAAACCAGAACCGCCATGTAGCCAACCCCATCGATTATGGCATTGTGATAAGTTTAAACGAATGAACCCAAAGGAAAGATTGAATCTTGCAATCGCTAACAAACTTTGCCATAACTGTCTCCTTGCCTCCCACAGTACTGCCTATTGTGGTAAACGTTCCGTTTGTAGTGTACAAGGTTGTGGAAAGAAACATACGATGTACATCCATTGCCCTGACAGTGCTCCCTCGGAGTCGAAGGTGTCTAATGTGAGCTTCTTTGCAGATAAGGCAACTCATATGCCTATAGTACCAGCAACTGTCAACAACTCATGTGAGGTATTTGCCCTGTTGGACACCGGTTCCAGTAATTCATTTTGTTCCCGGAGTCTAGTGGAGAGATTGGGTCTAAAGGGAAAACCTTTGGAGTTCCAACTTAATACTTTAAATAAATCTTGTGCACAAAGATCTGAAATTGTTAACCTCTCACTAGGTTCAGAGGCTGGAGAGACGTTACAGATGAGTGATGTTTATGTTTTCGATAGTATACCCGTGAAGAATACACCCATAGATATTTCACTTTACCCCCATTTTAAGGACGTTAAACATATACCTGCTTATGAACATGACTATATGACTGTCGATGTGCTTATTGGTCAAGATCATGCAGAGGCTCTCACGCCATTGGAAGTCAGACGTGGTGATCCCGGACAACCCTTCGCAATTCGTACTTTATTTGGATGGTGTGTGAATGGACAATCACCAGTTGGCAAAGTAAACAAAGTCATTTCCAATTTCGTGTTCAGTCTTCCAGTTGATGATGTCACTAAATTGTGGAAAATTGAGAATGAAAATTTGGAGTATTCTTCATGGTCGCAAGAGGATAAGTCTGTAATAAAGTTGTGGGACCAGGAATGTAAGAAAATTGATGGACATTACGAACTCCCGATACCCTGGAAAGATAGATCAGAGTCTTTGCCAAATAATTTCATCGTGGCTAGATCTAGACTAGATTCTTTACACAAGAAATTAGCCGAGAGTAGATTGTATCCCAAATATAACGCAGAGATTGATAAACTACTTGATAAGGGTTATGCTGAAAGAGTACCCCTTCACGAGGTAATGACTGGTGATAGGATATGGTATCTCCCACATCATGCGGTTGTATCTGAAAGGAAACCGAACAAACTCAGAGTAGTCTTTGATTGTGCGTGTAAATTCTCAGGAAAGTCACTTAATGAGCGTTGTTTACAGGGCCCTGATCTCATTAACAAACTGTTGCCTGTCTTGTTGCGTTTTAGACAACACAGGATAGCAATTCAAGCGGATATTGAAGCCATGTACAACCAGGTGAAGATACCTCCAAAAGATAGAGATGCCCTTAGATTTCTCTGGTACGTTAATGATCGCTTGGTGTACTATAGAATGACATCCCATTTGTTCGGCGGTATTTGGTGTGCTTCGAGTTCAGCCTACGCACTTAGTCGTACCGTCATTGATACCTCGGATGTTCCTCCCTTGGTTAAATATACTGTGGAGAAGTCGTTTTATGTAGATGACTGCCTCAGTTCTGTTTCATCGGAGTCAGACGCCAGAATTATAATTAGAGAAACTCCTAAAGTTCTGAGTATGGGGGGATTCTGTCTGAAGAAGTTTGTTGTCAATGATGAGGAATTGCTGAGTGAAGTGTCTTGTGATCATGTGGCTGAAGAAGTCCGTACATTTGGTCATCTCTGTGAGAGTAGAGCTCTTGGCATAAAATGGAAAATCCCCACAGATGAGTTTTTCTTCGAAGTTAGTCTTAACGAAGATAGTCGTATAACTAGGAGGAAGATGCTGAGCGCCGTGTCTTCTATATTTGACCCACTTGGGTTGTTAGGCCCTGTGGTGCTTGCCGGCAAACTTCTGTTCCAAGAGGCCACAATGTGTAAACTATCTTGGGATGAGACTGTTCCATCACAGCTTGAAGAAGCCTGGTACACTTGGGTACGGTCATGTCACTCTGTGAGACGGTTGAAAATACCTCGCTGTATTAAACCATACGATTTTAATGATGCCTCGATTGAGCTTCATCATTTCTCAGACGCTAGTTCTAAGGCTTACGGCTGCTGCAGTTACATTAGATGTATTAATAAACAAGGAAGGGTGCATGTCCAGTTGGTCATCAGTAAGAATAAGGTTGCACCTTTGAAGCTGTGTACCATACCACGTTTGGAACTACAAGGTGCGGTCGTGGCTGCTAAAGTTGATGCGTTATTGAGGCGAGAGCTGGATTTAGACATTACCTGCTCATATTTCTGGACAGATTCAGAAATTGTCTTGAAGTATATTAGAAATGATAGCAGAAGATTTCATGTCTTTGTCGGTAACAGAGTTAGCCTTATCAGAAAATTGACTGATCCAGAACAGTGGCACCATATTGATAGTAAATCCAATCCGGCAGATCTAGTGACGAGACCACAATCGTACTTAGACTCACATGATAAATGGTTCCATGGTCCTGATATCCTGCGAAAGTATAAACATGATTGGGATGTGAGCAAGAAGAAAACTACTGATTTGGCAGATGATGATCTGGAGGTCCGTAAAATTTCCCCCGTCACAGTGTTACATACCGTCACCACCGATGAATGCTTTGATGCCACTCCTGTTGGTAATGTGTGTCACTCTGGCCAATTCGTTGAACATGATTCCTTGGATCAGATAATTCATCATTACTCCTCGTGGTATAGGATGAAGCGAGCTTTGGCATGGTGGTTGAGATTTCTCGATCTTCTTAGGGATCGTAAACCAGTAGGTCATAATAATAATATAATAATAATAATAATAATAATAATAATAATAATAATGATGAAGTCTTATATAGCGCACGTATCTACCTATAAGGTACTCAAGGTGCTGAAACAAAGATAAACAACCAGATGTGGGATTTGTAAAGAAGGAATTATAACGTGAATAATCAAAGCGCCCACAATGGGAGAGCGCGGTGGCGCAATTTGCAGCCAAATCAAACCAGAAACACTTTTACGTGCATTACACAACACACGGGACCTACGGCTTTATGTCCCATCCGAAGGATGGAGGAATTATGGTTAAGTACCTTGCTCAAGGACACAAGTGTCACGACCGGGACTCGAACCCACACCCTGCTGCTGGCAACACCAGAACTTGAGTTCGGTGCGCTAGACCGCTCGGCCACGACACTCCACTTACTGTAAAGGAAGTCCAACGTGCTGGTGTGATTCTTATCCGTAAGGCTCAATCGCAATACTTTGCCTCCGAGATAGCCAGATTGGAAAAGGGGAAATTTGTAAAGACTATCAGTCCTATCAGAGCGTTTAATCCATATCTAGACTGTCAGGGTCTGCTTAGAATAAATGGTCGGTTAAATAAGAATGGTATGGAGGGCAGGAACCCCATTGTGAATGATGCTCATAGAATAGCTCACGTGGGTGTGGAATGGGTGTTGAGTATAGTCAGAAAGGAATTTTGGATCATTAGAGCAAGGCCCTTGATTAAAAGGATCATTAGAGCCTGTGTGACATGTAGACGTCTCTATTCTAAACCACGTCCGCAACTTATGGCTGAATTACCCGATGAACGTGTAGAAGCTAGTAAACCACCATTTTCGTGTACTGGAGTTGATGTCTTCGGTCCATTCTATGTCAAGTATGGTCGAGCAGAGATCAAGCGATATGGTTGTTTATTCACTTGCTTTGGAACCAGAGCCATACACATTGAGAAGTTAGATGCATTGGATACGGAGTCATTCTTGAATGGCCTTAGACGTTTCGTGGCTCATAGGGGTCACCCGGACACCGTGTTTTCGGATAACGGCACTAATTTTGTTGGTGGTGCAGCCGAATTAAAGAATAGCGTGAAACAAGTGTCACAGAAAATCATTAATGCCTATGCCGTTAAACAAAATATCGTTTGGCAATTTATCCCACCCACTGCATCCCATATGGGGGGAGTGTGGGAGCGTTTAATTGGTGTAGTCAAGAGAGTTATGGTTGCTGTTCTCCCCAGAACAGTGAGATTAACTGATGAAATTTTACAAACCGTATTTTGTGAAGTAGAAGCTATTGTGAACGGACGTCCATTAACTAAGATGAATAATGACCCCAATGACCTAACACCTATTTCGCCTAACCATTTATTACTTTTGAGAAACAGTTCCAGTTACCCACCTGGAAGGTTTAATGATGTAAATTTGCGCAGTCGTTGGAGACATGTTCAGCACTTAGCCAATCAATTTTGGCGAAAGTGGCTTAGGTTGTATCTGCCCGAGTTACAAAAACGATCAAAATGGATGAATCCTGTTGACAATCTTGCCATTGATGATCTTGTGTTACTTTCAGAGGAAATGACCCCTAGAAATGTATGGCCGCTTGCACTTGTTAAGGATGTAATCCGTGGAAGAGACGGTCTAGTTAGGTCAGTAAAATTGAAGACCCGTGCAACAGAGCTTGTGCGCCCAGTAACTAAGGTTATTTTATTGGAAGGTTCGTGCCCCTCTTAAATGACGGTGTGGTTTATTCTGGTTAAAGTAAGCTTCGGAGACCAATGTTTAGTGAATTTGATACATATATTAATATTATACTTAAATTTATATTAAATTTACCTCCTATATAAAGATTGAACTGTTAGGTTTTGCAATGAATTACTCCTATTATAGAGATTATTATGATTTTTATATGTGTGTTCCTGATATGTGATAGTAATTTTACAGTTTAATATTATTACCAGCCGCCCCTCGTGATCAATAGGTTTGTTGTAATGAGTTTATTGAAGTGCAAGACTTTTGATGTAAAGATGAGATATTTATGATCTAGTTAATTTAGGTACTTGTGATTATTATTGTATAGTATTAATATTAATTTATAGATATGTAAACTTGTAAAAATGTATTTATTGTTTCGGGTTTGAACTGTCATTCAAAGGGGGGAGTGTTATCGTCCCCGATACGTTTTTTGTATTAGTTGTCGTCATGCTTGGAATGTCTAGCAAAGTGATTCTTTACTCGTTTAATATATTCAATCCTGATCTAATTTACATAGAATGTCTGGTCATATGGTTCTTTATTCGTCCATACATCGTACATTATTATTCATCATCTAATTTGCATATAGAGTATCAGGTCATAAGGTGTTGCCTATTGGAGGTATTGTGATGTGTATTCATTATGTGATCACGTGATGAACTCTTGGTGGCTCTAGCTCTTGAGGCGTGGATATTCACGCTCGGGTCAGTCTTCGTCGTGCCGTCGAAAGCTGTGGAGACTCACCAGAATGCCGCTGTTAACCCCCGGAACCCCAGAACAACCCGGCATAACCCTGCAATATTATCGTTGTGTGTATTAGGAGGCCAGTCCCGCTTACGAATTTGTAAGTTGTTTAATGACTATAAATGAGTGTATAAATTCATTGAGAAAGAAACGGGTACTGTATTAGAATGAATTGATCTGTTAATAATTGTTGGCCCATATATATCTGAATTTATCTGAGCACAGCGACGCCTAGTATTTATGGAAATAACAATTAATCCTTCTGAATGTTTTGCGGAATTGTTCATTATTGTCGGCCTATTAGTATTTGAATTTCTTAAGATTGTATTTGTGTAATGTAATTTATATAATTGTATTTTTGTATTTGTAATTTTCAGTTTCACCGGCTCAGTTTGAGTTGTGTAATAAAAAAGGGACAAGGGAAGGCATCCACATTGCGTCACCAAACTCATTTTTCTTGGTGTCACTCATACGCACGATGACATATACTGTACTGTATGAGTTCACTTCAGTTCACAAACTTATATGTGAAATAAAAGGATAGCTTTTACCATTTTAGATTTAAGTTATATTTCTTTTAGGATTTTTCTTTTACCTTGACATGCGATGTATTTGGCGTCTTGTTTATATCCCTGTTAGGAAAAAGAGAAGACAAAAGAATTTATTTATTAAAACAAATTAATAAGTAAAATTACCGCATTTAGATTTTATGAGATTCAACTGGATTGATGTACAGATGAATTTCATTGTTTATAAATTCATTTCCAGAATTGCTGAACCATGCTTTTAACGATTAACCGTTTTTATTCTCTCCTGAAGATGATCAGAGCAGATCAAATCGTCAAGTTGCAACCAACCAGTTTTTTAGAACCACTTATCAAAACAAGGTGTATGAATATTTAACTTTCAATACTCTTGCAAATGTTTTCTAAATGGACACATTTAGCAAACGGGCCGTCCAAAAGACACCCAAAGGTATTGCTGGCTTATACTAGACATTCTTAGTGATAACTAACATGGATGTAGGCTGCATTGATGTAGTCAGAGGATGGGTCACCATCTACACACTCCAAGACAACGCGTGAGTGATCATCTAGAGTCAAAGAAGAAAACAAAACTCATTATTACATGTTTAGAGGTATTCGGGCGCTATATATGAAGCTTGAAAAAGAAATGCCCTAAAAATAGTGACTCGAAAGAAATTTCTTAACTCTGAATAAGTGTGTAATTTTTTGTTATCAAAGTATGGGGGATGATTCAATCTAATTCAAATTACTGCCCCTGAATATCACCAAAAATGTTTTTGTAATATTAATAAAAATAAATTCATAAAAATAAATGAATACATTTAGAGAAAATATTTTTTGCAAATCTTTTTCTGAACATTTGAATACAATGGTAATCTTTAATTAATTTTAAACATTAGTGCTATCAAGGGTTTTATTTAATGGGCCTAAAAAGTGGGGGGATGATCCCACGGTCCATCACCCCCTTCACAAAAAGTGGGGGTATATACCACTATTCTCCCCCGAATCTGAATGTTAAGATGGTCTTGAGCAGTTATTTACTCATGGTGAACTCACAGGCAATAATGTTGATGTATCGGTTCTTCTTCTTATTCTCTTCTCTCTCAGCTACCGTCCATGGGTACAGCGGTTCGTCTGGAAGAGACTAGTGATAACAAGAGGAACATCATTTATGAACCTTTGTCAAAATGGATCAAATCATATCTATATAAAAGAGTTAAAATGGTATAATGTCCTCACATGTTGACCCAAGCGGGATATTTGATCAAAGGGGCAATTCCATGGTTACTCACGTAACATTTCTGAGGTATTGGGCCCACTCTTAATGCCATAATTTCCTTACTTATATATTTCATTCATCATTTTTTCACAGTAGGACTAGTTGCATTATACCCAGACCTAATTACTCAACACAAAACAAATTTCAGAAATTTGTTATACGTATGCTATATAAGAGAAAAAACAGGTTACTCACGTTACATTTTTCAGACATGCATAACATTTTGCTGAGTAAGGTCTGGGTATAACGTAACTACTGTGAAAAAATGATGAGTGAAATGTATATTATGGCATTAAGAGTGGGCAAAAAACCATACAGTTGTAATGTGAGTAACCAGGCAAGTGACAGACACTATATAGAACACACATAGAAATGTCACAACACATGAGTAATACACTCGATTAGATGTATGGCACAAAGGTACCAGACGTTATCGAGCTGGAGGTTACTGTGCAAGAGGTAGCCCAAAATCATGTGATACAGCAACATCGTGTTAGCCATGGGAAGTTCATATCAGTGAACTTACTAACGACACGAGTCAGGGCACCAGACATTCAAATAGGTCTTGCATACAATTGCACCGTACCTCGTAATCATGCTGGAATCCAGTCTTGCTGGACTTCTTGTCCTTAATGTAATCAGCGAGACTGCTCAGAGGAACCGGATCCGAAGGTGTGAAGACTGGCTTTTCCTTAGCGGAGAGGTTTCCTTTTGGCTTATTTGCCACCTGGGGCTTAGCTGGTGGTGGTACACTGACAGACACTACATCAAGCTCAATCTGCTGTATCGCTGTAGAGATATTATGGGGAGAAGGGGATAGAGAAACAAGTGATGAGGTAACATACAAACGAATGATTACAGTTAATTTTACCCCCTTGGCTTCGACACTAGTTACCTAATTAGTTACCACTAGTTACCCCCTTGGCTTCGACACTAGTTACCGCTAGTTACCCCCTTGGCATCGACACTAGTTACCCATTTAGCTACCACTAGTTAACCCCTTGGCTTCGACACTAGTTACCCCCTTGGCTTCGACACTAGTTACCTATGGTAACCTTCCTCAATCCATTAAATTTCATCACCATGCGAAATAAACACCCATCCAGCCTGTTTAATCAGACAGCACAGATTAAGGTCACATTATATCTAACAACAGTTGTATCCCAAGTCAAGCTTTCCATGAATATATGGTTTTATAAAGTGCAAACAATTACAGACAACTTAATTGGAGTGTTGTGGCCGAGTGGTCACCCGACTCAAGTTCTGGTGGCTAAGTCGTCAGAATGTGGGTTCGAATCCTAGCCTGGTTGCTGCACTTGAGCAAGGCACTTAACCATGAATTGCTTCTCTTCACCCAGGAGTATAAGCGGGGACCTTGTGCGGGCAGACATGGTAATTATTTTTGATTAGCTGATGAGGGCTTTACAGGTTGCCTGGGTTGTATTTTTCCCCAAGATGATAATAATAATAATAAAGATTTGTAGCGCGCATATATCCACCCTGCTGGGCGCTCAAGATTTTGAGAATGATTCAGGAATGATTTAAAGTAGCCCATTGAGGGGGATATTATAATATAAAGTGCCTAGAGCATCATGTCATGATGCTCAAGTAATTATGAGAATCCACTTTTATAATTTAGTTGCCATCTGGAGTATACCTTGAAATCCTGATGTGTCACCTGTTGTGGGAGTTATTCTGATTTCTCTGTTTGGTTTGCCCGTCGATTGTTGGCGTCGTCTCCTGAAGAAAAACAAGAAAATTTTTGTTTTTGAATTCTCCTGATTTTTGCTTTGCATTCACATTTTGCAGTATGTATCAGTCTCAATATGTACAATTTAAAACTAAATTTGTTTGACAACCAGGGCCCAATTGCATAGAGCCGCTAAGCAGCTGATTTTTTGCTTACTGTATGTTTTTCGTTTCATAGCACTGCTAACCGTTAAGTATAAAGAAGACACACTAACTTGCCGGCCGATATTACTTGCAAATAATTAAGTGACGCAACAATACAAATCTATGGTGAATGCGCACGCTCCACGCATTTTCTTGCTAACCTGTGAAATACGTTCATGCTTAAGCAATTTTATCTGCTGTAGATAGCAAGAAAATTTGCTTACCGGTAAGCAGCGCTATGAAATTGTGGCCAGGGACAAATTTCAGAGCTACTATAAGCACACAAATTTTCAGAGCACTAAATAGTTAGTAAAAAAAGGTTACCAGCCAAATTGTCACGTAATGATTATTGCTTCTGGGAGGTTCTCAGGTACATTTTGCTTAGCAGATAAATTTACTACGCAATATTTTCTGCTTAGCGGCTCTATGAAATTGGACCGAGATCTCATCAAAATGAACATATCTTACCAAAAAACGACACCCAGTAAAATGACAATGACTACAGCGGAGAAAGCCACAATGACACCAACAGCTACTCCGGCACTATTGTCCACTTGAGAAGAATAATTACAAAAACAAGAGAATAGTTTGGATTATAAATGGCATTTCAAAATATAGATGAACTTTGTAAAGACCCTATTTGCTCTGTGCAAATCGTGGCCCTCTATATAGTGTTAAAATCATCCAGTCTCACGAGTCAGGGCACTTTGTGTTGCCATCTTGGTTTTTAACAAACCTCATATTTTGTATATGCTGATATACAGTAAAAATTCTTTCCTTGTAATATTGTATTAGACAATTTTTTTTAACCATCACAGTGATTCTGCACCCATAAAGGTCTTACAATATGTACAGTAGGTAAAACTTGTAGCTTTGCATGGTGAGGATGATAAGTAAGACTAATTGCGGTGACACCATGTGGACAGGGCGCAACCTCCCCATCAGATTGAAGGAACACCGAGCACACGGCCGCAGAGGAGATTTCGAGAAGTCCGCCATCGTCAAGCACTCACACATCAAGGACCACCAAATCGACTGGCAGGCAGCCCAACTCATCACACCCATCGACACATGGCACCCCAGACGCATCAGAGAGGCCATCGAGATCGTCAAACACGACACTGTGCCACAGGACATCGGCTTCTACATCAGCGACATTTGGCGACCACTACTACAGACTGAAGGATCTTCTATATCCGAAGTCCATAACCCACCCCAGACTGAGGGATCTCCTATATCCTAAGTCCATAACCCACCCCAGACTGAGGGATCTCCTATATCCTAAGTCAACCACCCTCCATCCCCCTGTGCTTGTCAACAACTGATTCAGTTCAGTGAGCACACACTCCTCTCCCGCAACCCCTAGGATCCTAGTCTCAACAGTTCCCGCCTGCGCGCCTCAACGAACTAATCCTCCAGCATCCATTCAGGGGATGATCCTCCAGCAGTCTACTTAAGCAGCATTTTCCAGAGTCCGGCATTCTCCTGAGGACGATCAGAGCATACTGATCGAAACGTCGAGTTGTACCTCCAGTTCTTTTCAGAACTAATTACTACTCAATTGAGATTCCACATGGTGTCACCGCAATTAGTCTTACTTAATATGTACAGTATCGTTATTATCATAATTATCAATTATTGAGACATTTATCAAACATTTTACAAGATAATTGCTCTACATTGAGCAAGAGTCAATGGGTTTAAAAATTATTAAAAGAATTATAAGAATTAAACAAGCAATATTGCCTCCGAGTGCGAGTCCCAATAGCTCAGTAGATGAAGGTCCCACAATTGTCATTATCTTTGTTCTGGGGGCGCTGTCAGAAGCCATGAAACCATACCTGCTGTGTAGTCAGGAAAGCCTGGGAAGCGGCAGTCAAGGGTGCAGATTGTTGTATGATTAAACACTAGAGAAATGCAGATATGATATAATAAACAGAGTGGGAATAATTTAAGTTAATTACTTACTTCCTGCTCCGGTGATGACTGTTGAGACATTACTCCAAGCCCCAAGTCCGATCCGTGTCTCAGCTCGTACCTGGGAGAGACAAATTCACAACAAACTTATTGTAAAGATGGAATCATTTTTAATAACTAATACCAGATCGATCAAGTTACAGTGAAGGTACAACACTGGTAATTACCTAATTATTATCTGACAGCTAACTTGATGAGTGTGATACCTCACATGAGGGACAGACAGATTGCTGTGCCAAATTGGGCTGGTTGTTTTTACTCAATTAAACTTATATTTATATTAGCAATAATGCATCAATGCCAGTCCCTCTGTGAGGTAAGGAATTGGATCACAATCTGATGTGAATTTGGTAAATGTACTGATATTCTGAAGAATAATTGTTTCCCACATGCTTCATCTTTTTGGACTTCCTTGCCTGGTGCATGTTTCCCTCCATCCTACCATCTATCCTGTTTCCAGAGGGATCTCAATTCCCACCTTCAGCTCCTCCGAGTCTATTTACATTTTTAGTTATCTTCTATTATAGCCTTGCTCTCATTGTAGAGAAAACACAAAATATGCATGTTTTTTTTTAAAAATAAAGACAGGAATTTTCTACTCCAAGTGGTTTCTGTAATAATTGTGAATACTTGTTCACATTTTTCTCATAAATACGACTCCATATTGAGCTGAAACTTTCACAGGTTGGTTGTTTATTGTATATCTTGATTCATAACAAAGTAATTAAGCATCCTCAGTTTACAAAAAACTGTGATCTTTTATGTTTTTTTTTTAGAATACCAATGTTGTGTCTTCCATTAAAATAAATAAATAATAAATTGATATTGAAATATCCAGTACCTGGACAGAATAATTTATATTTCCTTGAAGATTTGTGATGTCACGGGTCTGAAAGTCATCCTGTAGATCATGTGTAATTCTCACAGTCATGGGCGACGCTGAGTTCTCAGATTCTGTCTTCCAGTAGCGAAGGTCATAGCCGGTGATGATGCCATGGGGAGGATTGGGTGGAAACCACTTGACTGTAATTTGGTCACTTCCAGTGTTCAGGAAAACTACGTCACTGGGCGCTGGTGGTACTGTGTGTGGTAGATAAAATTTAAAAAAAAAGGAAATTAAAACCCCCAAAGAGTATTTTTGGTATTTATAGTTATATGCATTCATACTTCATAAAGATAGTCCACAAATATATGAGAAAAGTGCAACAAATCTCTCAATTGTCTCATTATCAAAACATATATATTTGCATGGGTAGGGGAAAGCAGGGGGGAAGGGGGAATGTCTTTCCAAAGAGCATGGAACTGGACATCAAGTTACACCAGTAAATATTTTTTGTTTTTCTTTGACTTATTTTCTTCGACTTTTTTCCCTTTCTTTAACATCAAAGCCAAAAACTCAGAGTTGACGTCTGGCTGGTTGTACCACGTTTTCTAAGGGATCACGACGGTCACAAATTTACTTGCCCTCTAGAAGCAGATCCAAATTTTTATTTTTTGGGTGGAAGCAGTGCCCACTCGCCCCGCCCCCTCCCAAATGGATTTTCCACGACTACACATCCAAGTCAGTTTATCTCCCCATCACGAAAATGGATGTGTGTGACATGCACAAAAGATCCAACACCCAATTACACACCCAATTTAAGATTAATTATGGGTAACCTTGATAGACAGAATATAAATAAAATAAATAGACGATGTGATCTGTTCACATTTTCTGCCTGGTGGTATGCGCACTCACCTTTTTTTTTTAGATGTGACATCACATCGTCTCATTGATCGTCTCATTGATCTCCATCATCACTATAATAGAGATCAATGCATCGTCTATACATGATGTGACCAGTGCCATCACGCCTAAACCAAAACAGGATGTGTGTGCGTACCACTGGGCAGGAAAGTCTTGGTTTACATCACATCATCTATACAAATACAAGGGATACTTACTTCCTTCCTCTGTGCGATTCGTAATTGAAGTACCTGGCCCAGGACCAAATGTATTCACAGCAGACACTGTGAGCGTGTAAGGTGTGAATGGAACAAGATTAAAGAATTCCACCCGTGTATTGGAGATGTCCTTTGTCTTCAGTATTCCAACACTGCTGGTAAGATTGTATCTGTATTGGTATATGTCACCATTGCGTTGACCACAGTCTGGTAACCCCCAGGAGAAAGACATTGTCTTGTTGGTTATATTAGTTGGCTTGACGTCGCTTGGGGGACCACTTGGGGCTAAAATCAGAATACAAACACAAAGAAGAAGAATTATATTAAGTAATTAGTTAGGAATCCGTTCGCACGGATTAGTAATCCATTCGCACGGATTAGTAATCCGTTCGCACGGATTAGTAATCCGTCGCCGCGGTTTAGAATCCGTTACGACGGATTAGGAACCGTTGCACGGATTAAATCCGTTCACGGATTAGTAATCCGTTAGACGGTTTAGGAATCTATTCGCACGGATTAGGAATCCGTTCGCACGGATTAGTAATCCATTCGCACGGTTTAGCAATCCGTGCGCACGGTTTAGCAATCCGCCACACGCATGCGTTACACACGAACGTTAGTTGATTCAAGATGGCGAAGGTCAATGGACAACTAGCGCCTAATCAAATGTTATGCAAGTGAATTTTGAGCCAGTGATAAAATGATTTATCAAGTAAAAAGTTCTGAATCATCAGTCCTGCTATAGTCTAAAGTGATTTTGTTCTAAAATTTGAGCCCTGCACGGTACGTGATGATGTAGTTATGACTCACCAAGCTCCCCCGTGGTGAGCGAGATTGAAGTTTGTGGCCCTTCTCCGACCTCATTCCATGCTTTGATGTAGATGGTATAGCTCGAGAATGACAGTATGTTTTCAGATATTATCAGACTGTCTGCATAAATATCTGTAAATGCAAAGGATGTACAAAATTAACATGGGATCAAGGGATGGCATCAAATTCTAAGATGCGGTCAACCTAGTGGTAACTTATGGTAACTCCAGGTAAACTGGGTCTCCACTGTTTATGAATGGAAGACCCTCCCCAGGGTCTACTTCGTTCTCACTATACTAGACCCTGGTGTAAAAGTGCTTTCCACATCGCTGATTGGTTACTTTTAAAAATATTCAAAAAAAGTTATGATGAATAGGATGGCTTAGTTCTGGCCTCCCTACTGTATATAACACAAGTTATTTTTAGTAATGGTATCAGACTGATGCCTAATTTGCATATTATAAAGTTGTCGTTGTCACCCAAGGTTTTCTCGATTGGAGCCTATTGTGTCCTTATTGGGAGAATGGGGTTTCAATTAGGATAAAAGTATCCCAATTGAGATATTAAAGTTGACATGCGTCAATACGTCATGCAAAAGAGTTGTTGTCATCCAAGGGTTTCCCAATTTGGGGCATATTGGTATCCTCATTGGGAGAGTAGGGTTTCAATCAGGATAAAAGTATCTCAATCAGGATAGTATAGTTGACATCAATACAATTATTCCTTATGATTAACACCTGTTGCATGCTTAAAGCATGCAACAGGTGTTGTCACCCAAGGGTTAATTCCCAATTTGGGGCATATTGGTATCATCATTGGGATATCTCAATCGGGATAATATAATTGACATCAATGCTGTAAGCACGCAAAAGGTGTTTTCACCCAAGGGTTTCCTGATTGGGGCATATTGGTATCCTCATTGGGAGGATGGTTTCAATCAAGATAAAAGTATCTCAGTATAAAAGTATCAAGATAAAAGTATCAGGATAGTATAGTTGACATCAACTCCTTGAGCTCAAGATTCCCTTAGTGTATACTTTCAAGAAACCATTCCCTTTGTCAAACCTACCATAGTGACCTTTGACTTTCAACCTTTGACTTCCAGCCTGACCTTTGACTCCCAGCCTGACCTTTGACTCCAGAATAATAATGGCATTACCTGATGCAACTACAACATGGAAAAGTATGTTTGATATACACTGATCCTGTCAAATCTACCATTGTGACCTTTGACTTTTAACCTTCAACCTTTGACTTCTGACCTTCAACTCCACAACAAATAATGGCATTACCTGACAGAACTTCAATACGGGTATTTGTGACTGGCATACACTGATCCTGATTGGTCAGTTCATATGCTATTTGGTAACGGTCCACGGCGCAGAGATTACTGACATGTTTCCCAAGGCTAGGGATCTGACTGGCAGTGACATCTACATCACGAAATTGAGTAACTATAGACGGAGCTTTAAAAGGCAAACATAAACAATCAAATGACAAATAAAAATATAATAATTAAATCGAAAAAAAGGATTTAAATGTCTCTCAGTGCTTTAAATTGTTCACAAAATTAATGACCAAATACAATCACTGGCCAGAAGTATTGCAACATGCTCAAAATAGCACTTTACAAGTAACAGGTGAGATGATCATTTAATCCGATTTCATCGATCGTGTATTACATAATTTCCGAGCAAGAACAGTAAAAAAGAACATTGACTTCAAAACACAGGCACTTTCAAGAAGTCTTAAGTAGTGTAAATAAAATAAAATAAATTATTGTAACACAGTTCTCCAAACTGAACTTTGGGGATGTTGCAATACTTATGGCCAGTGAGTGTACTATCTCAAATAGTGGCCTACTTTACTGCAGTGAGTGTACAACCAAGTTATGTGATGTGATGTAAACTAGATGATATCCACATAGTAGTAAGAACATTTGCCCGATTTGTGAGGCCTCTCTTAGCCACCATACATGGGAAATATATTCCCCGTGTATACATCACGTATCATGTGATCACGCATTGGCCCTGTTGGCAAAAAAGAAAAAAGGCGCGTCACCGCACCACTTTTGAAGCCAACCAATGACCAGAAACCGGACTTTTTTTGGCCTAATGTTTAAATTTAAAAAAATCTTTCCACTGTATCAAAATTGTCATATTTTTTTCCAAAACAGACCAAACAAATGAACTGAATCTTTCAGTGACTGATTTCATTACATATATTTCTTGATTATCATGCAGTATGGATACATAACACAGTGCACAATTTTGCTTATATCATATAGCAAAATTCACAATTTCCAAACAAAATTCACAATTTGAAGATCATAAAAATGATTTATGATTCAAAATTAGCATAACATTAACATAAGACATTTCTGCCTAAATGTGTTACATACAACATTTTGGAACGGAATCGTTCCTGCATTTTAATAATGGTCAACCTTTTATCAAATGGTGTATTGGGGAATTCTCTGAGTTGTTACCTGTGCAAGTTGTTGAGCAAGGCAAACCACCCATGCCAGCAGGACAATTATCTGATATTCAAACAGATAAACATTATTAAAAACCATCAAACAAACAAAGAGACAAACTAACAAAATCAAATAAACAAACAAGCCTGGAAGCAAGCATGCAAACATACAAACATACAAACAAACAAACAATCAATCAATCAATCAACCAATCAATCAAAACAAACAAACAAAAGGAACAAACATCAAACCAATTGCTACAACCAACTTTTGAAATTAACAAAAATTAACCCCAATTTGTTTTAAATAAATAAATAAACATAACAAATAAACAAAATGAACAATCGAACGAACAAACAAATAAACTAATAATAAAACATTCGATACAAAAAATAAAAAACTTAAAATCAGAATATTCTTTCACAATTTGGATTCACCTTGGCAGTTGATGCCTTTGTATCCTGTTGCACAGTTTCCAGGGCAATGGCCAGTTGTTTTATTACAGACAACCCCATTGCTACAATGACACGTCTGAAGTGCGCAGTTTGTCTGCCAAGGTTCCATCATTACATTCTAAAAACAGTGAAAGTAAACATAACTATCTGCTTATTACAACAAACTCTTCACATCAATGCAGTATTAGGTCGGATAAATTTGCATAAATTAAGACAATTAATTGAGTGCAAAATACTAGCCCAGCAGGCTGCAGTCCAGTCAGGGTTGTGATTTGACAAAAGTAAAAAATCCTGAGAAATGGGTAGCAGGCCTGGGTCCTCTTTTGGTCTAGATGACAAAGCCCCCTGAACCTCCTGGATGTTTAATCCCCACAAATAAGAAACTATATAGAGGGTTTGGACACAATACAGGCTGCTTTCCTTAGAGGCAAAGGGAGATTTGTTAAAAAAATCAGGAAAAATCCTGAGAAATCACAGGCCTGCCCCTGTTGTCAAAACCATTTGTGAGTTGCTGCCTTGTCAGCTACCCCCTCCCCCTCCCCCTCCCTTCAATATTCTAAAAGAATTGGGCACCTACTAATTGGAGTGCCATGGTCGAGCGGTTTAGTGCATCGGATTTGCGTTCATGGTCCACGGTGCTTGTGTCCTTGAGCAAGACATTTTACCATACTTGCTTCTCTCCACCCAGGGGTAAATGGGTACCTGTGAGGGCAGAGTTGGTTGTTGTGTTTGATTAGCCCTATATGCGCTGTAATGGCAGCAATTGAGCTGTATACTTCCCCAGAGAGGTGTGATGGTTTCAGGAATGATTTATGAGCTTGATGAGCAGGGGTAATAATAATGTGCCTTGAGCACCAGTTTGGTGGATACGCAAGCGCCATGTAAGTCCACATTATTATTATTAAATATGACTTACCAGTCTCACAATCAAGTCCCTGGTACCCAGCAGCACAACCGCAGTCAGAGGGATCTGGTAAGCAAAACAACTTTCCTTCGCAGTTAGTACCAGGCAGTCCACCAGTATCACAGCCGAAGGGTTGTCATCTTGGCCAAAGCGGTTGGGTCCTAACACTAAAAACAAAAATACAACAATTACGCAGGTTGGATGATAATATTCAAAATTATGGTGACAACCTTCATAAAAGTTTACCGATAACATGATAATATTTCGAATATCGTGACACCTTTGTTTTGTTCGACACGATATCGAGACCTTTTCAAGATATCGCAAATCAAGAAATATTTTTAAAATATAGCACGATTAAAAAAATCATGATTTAGTAAAACTCTGAAATTCCATGAAAACAAAAATTAGCCAGTCTTTTTCAAGCTTTCAGAAGTGAGAAATGTACTTAAGCTATAAGTTTTGAGGTTTTGCATGTAGGAATATCGATATCGCTTTGGGTTATGTAACACCATGTGTTTATCTCAACCACGTGAAGTTGAGATACAGGTTCTGAAAAGAACCGTATCGACAACCTCGTATCTCAACCTTCAAGTGAGAAAGGTTCAAGGGAGAACCACTGGCAACTGCTTTTTCTCTGTCGCTATGAGAAATATGGTTCAGGCAGAACCACGGGACTCCACGGGTTAATATGGTTCAGGAGAACCATAGGGACTTCACGGGTTATTCTCAACGCTTCGATTAGCTCTAATCTTCTTCTTCAGGAGAATGAAGAGGTTTGCCGATGCAACTCCTGAAGTAGTATTTTGGTGTTATGTGTAAAACCGAGCACAGCCTTACCAAAGCACTATACAGGCACTCCTGCTCCAGAAGCTCGAATGCCCAAGATTCTTTTGGCTCACCAAAGATTCATATAAACCAGACAGACCGCCCAATTCCCGTCTCATCCCCAAGGTTCCCCACGATAACCCCTGAACACTTGACAAGGTTTTACACCCACTGTGCAAGACGCCCCACCATGTGCCTAATTCAGCAGGGCTTATCAACATCATAAAGGAACCATATATTGCAGCCTTCCCACACGCTTAGTGAGTTTTGACGCCAAGTCATTATTCACCAATGTACCGACAGACGAGGCTATCCGTAACCAAGTCGATATAAAAGCACGCCCCCAAACGAACCAGCCTAACGGGCCAGATCAAATCAGATCTACTACCATTATGTGTGAAATCCACATACTCCAATGGAGAGACTTACTATCAACAGTCATTAACACCCAATGGGATCCCCAGCACCCCCGGTCCTAGCAAACATCTTCATATAAGATTTCAACAGAAAGCACTTTAGACGGCACGATACAAACCCAAACTATGGCTTCGAGCACGTAGGATGATACTTTCATCATTTGGCAGCACGGGTTCCGACAAACCGAGTGACTTCTCGGTCACCTCAACCAGCAAATATTCGGAGCATCTCAACCACCATGGAAACTGAGACATCCGACTGCTACCTTTCCTTGATGTACCTATTTCCAAACGGTTGATGGGCTCACTTGGGCATCGGTTTACAGAAAAACCCACACACACAGACCGCTACCTAAATGCCCGGTCGCTCCACCCACCATCCGGTGAAATCCTCCGTGAATCGCACCCTACCGGGGCACACTATCAGTGATAAAGAGCACTGCCATCCGAAAGGAAACATCTTAACGCCTTAAGAGACAATGGGTACAGACTCGATAAGTTTAAGTTCCCCCTTAATGGAACGCCTTAACATCCTCTGACGAACCGAAAAGAAAAACATTGCCGGTTATCCAGACATCGGCCACACTTCACACAAGATTCAGCGATCCTGAGGAAGCTGACATTAAGGTCTACTACCGACCAAACAAGTTGAAACGGTTACACACCCACAAGGACAGACATGATCCCAGTCAAGCTGGGGCTGGGGTTCACCGATTCCTTGAATACTTGTGGGAAAGTACATTGGCAAGACCGCAGAAGACCACGACCAGGCTCAAGGAACACAAGGCCCACGGTCAGAGAGGGAATGTGACAACCATGATCATCAAACACTCCACCGATTTGGACCATATCATTGGCTGGCAGAATGCAAAGATCATAGTCCCCGGAAAAGCACTGGTACACCCGTCAGATCAGAGAGAGGCTATTGAGATTCATAAACATGACACTGTCCCCCAGGACACCGGGGTTATTTCATCAGCAACATTTGGCATTCAATCCCACATCCACCAACACCCACACCCCACTGTCAACTGGATACGCCCAGCGAAGCAGGCAACCCACACAGCAGGCGGAAACACACAACAAAGAACAATGCCACGGTGGCAACCAATCACATCACACAACAGTAGCACCAATCGGAACACTTCCATTTCCCATTCTACACATAATCCCAGCAAATACTACTTCTAAGGAGTTGCATCGGCAAACCTCTTCATTCTCCTGAAGAAGATTAGAGCAGGCTAATCAAACGTTGAGAATAACCCGTGAAGTCCCCATGGGTTCTCCCCTGAACCATATTAACCCGTGAAGTCCTTGGGTTCTTCTGCTCGAACCATATTTCACACTTACAGTAGAGAAAAACGCAGCGTTCGGAAAATTTGGTTCTCCCTGAACCTTTCTCACTTAACGGGTTGAGATACGAAAGCAGCGACACGGTTCTTTTCAGAACCTGTATCTCGAGCTTCACGTTAGTTGGAGATAAACACATGGTGTTACCGCAAACCGAAATGATAAAATTAAGCTACTTCAGTGGTTAGCCGACTGTCGCCACCGCCAAAGGAGCCGCTTACAGGATCCAGACCCAGAACTCTGTTGCTTCTCTTAATCCACTGCCACTCAAAGAAATCTATTCAGATGTTAAGGGTTGGGAAATTGAAGACGCATTTCGTGGTTGTTGGTCTCCAAAGAATCATGCATGAATGGAAAAATTGTAATACTATCGAAAATCACTTATACATGTTTGACGATATATCGTGGATGAAAAAATTGATATCGCCCAAGCTACATGGGAGGCTTCCATGAAGGTGTTATTGTCACCAAATTGGGTTTTGAGGGCCTATAGTATCCTCATTGGGAGAATAGGTTTCAATCAGATAAAATTATCTCCAAATCTCAATAAGGGATAGTATAATAAACTGAAACTTTATTAGGCTAAACACTGTAACAGGTCAATGACAATTATATTATCCTTATTGGGATATACTTTGATCCCAATTAAGATGAAACTTTCAAGTATCTGGTTTTGGTCTCACTGTCGGCATTTTTTACTTTACTTTTTTTTGCTATGAAACGATGTCACATGTCCAATTGCAGCCAAAATTGCTGATTGATTGGAATTCTGCCGTGGTTGTTTTAAATGACTTTTTCACATAGGGTATGGAATGTTTGTCTGATTTGTGAGGCCTCTCTTAGTCTTTAGCCATCATACTTTGTGTATGGGAAATTTGGTCTGGTTCCAACAACCGTATATAATGTTACATTTATCACGTATTTCACTGATTGGCCCCCCAAAAAAGATTACCAAAAATAAAAATAAAAAATTGCGTCTCCGATTTTGAAGCTGACCTTTGACCACAAACCGGAGACTTTGGCCTAACCCTTAACCCCCCTCCAGGCATTTCAAAGGCACCCTGCTGAACACAATGCTACATCAGAAAATGTGCTGAATGTAAACCAGATCTAGGGCCCTACCACGTAACATTAATGTCAGAACAATGTTTCTTTTGTTCTCTGCTGAGGGCAACAGGATGCAAGAACTTTTTTTATATGTTGCATGTTGTTGCATTGAGCTGCCATGGTTAGTGTGTATCTAATCATTAGCAGGTGACTATCAGTGGTGACCATGTGAAATTCTCACTGATCGAGTAATTAACGTTAGGCCCAGTTCTGAAAAGGACTGGACTTGAGGTTACCTACAACCGAAGTTTCGATCAGTAGGCTATGCTCATTCTCCTGAGTGACCATCGAGCATACCGATCAAACGCTGTTGTAAACCTCCAGTTCTTTTCAGAACTAATTACTACTCAATAGAGAATTCACATGGTGTCACCGCAAGTGGTCTTACATATCCTCTTCAGCATGCAAAGTTTTACAGAACATTATTTTGGTCATTTTATTTGAGTATCCTCAATTTACCTACATGTAACAAGTATGACTTAGATAAGTTTATGCAACCATTAACACGCCATAGTTTTGTAAGTTTTCCGAGAAATGCTAAGCCAATTGGTAAGTGCGTCATTTCACGAGTGCGGCGAATTACGTACATGGACGATACAAAATTTGCAAGCTGACCATTTTGTCGTCTGCTTCAGTTTTGAACAAACTTCAAAGCAATAAAAACACTTGTGCACAGATACACAAATCTTTCCCATTTAAGTATCGATAGTGTCTGTCTCTGTTTTTCATAAATTAATTATTACACTCACCTATTTCACAGAACCCACCACTGAATCCAGGCGGACAAATGCAGTCGCCACTTTCATCATCACAAATACCGCCATTAAAACAGATTGGACATCCTCTATCACAAGAGGGCGTATCCCAACTATTTTGACTGCATCCTAAAAAGGTGTAGAAAATAATGAGGTATCAGCTTAATTCAAATAATTTTTTTTTTTTTTTTCGTCAACAAATTTGTAATTGAATGCTTTAAATTTGTTGTCTAAGGTGGGGGTGATTCTAATCTAAGTTACCAACCCTGCACTAATCCCGCCCTGCCCCCACACCCAAAGGAGTTGTAAACGTTCATCATATTTTCTTCTTTTTCTCCAGGGCCGGTATTTATCAAGCAACTTAAGTCAAAGTACGGTGCCTAAGTAGGTACTTAAGTAAAATACTATACTTAAGTGGAATTCTCAAGCCACAATTATCCTACTCAACCACCCTCAAATCTGGAGACACCTCTCGGGGTGTCTTAACCCTTTAGATCCCACGGGCTCTAAAAAGAGCCTTTGTTGTGATACGCTTCGATCCCGTGGGCTCTAAAAGGTGCCGGGAATCGGCGCGGCATGCCCTTGACGCCCACGGCTACTTAATTCACCACCTGAAAATGCTCGAGCGGTTTTTATGTTCGGCGCCCTCTATTGACAGGATCAGGAATGAAGTGTTTAAAAGTTCATAAAAGAAAAAGCGCGTCACTTTTTGCGGTTTTTCCTGCTAGCGTCCAAGGGCGCAACCACGTGTTGAAAGTTGGGGGGGGGGGTCCCAAGCAGCCAATAGCAACGTGATCTGCTGGGGTCTTGGTTCAATATCACGTATTTCAGCGTGTTGATGGAAGTGTTGCAAATTGTGATGTCATGAATGACATTACTAGGATCATGTATACATAAAATACCAAAATGTTCCAGAAGTTGGGGAGGTCCATAAAGTAGGGGAGTCGTTACCCTGACCCCCCAGTGGTTGCGCCCTTGTTAGCGTCCACTGCTTTCCACGGACATAATGATGGAAACGGACATAATGATGGCATTTTGGCTGAGATTTTGGCAGACAGTGGCTCAGAATCAGATGACGAAGTAACGGATGACGACAGCACATTAGAACTAGAACTTCCAGCGGAATTCGTTCAAGAGGTAGGCCTAAATCACAGTAAAAATGAATAACTAACAGTTAACGTTACTCTTCCTGGCCCAATGCAAATTAATGTAATTCACTTATTTTCCTAGGCTATAGCGTAAATATTGGATGCATTTTTTATATGCTCAAGGGGGTTACAACTGTTGGAGTTGAGGAATGTAAATTTAGAAAATGGATCCCTTGAATAGGATTGACCAAATCCCCAACCCCTGGACTGGGTCAAAAAAGTCAGGCACAAAGTGCTCAAGTGAAAATGTACAATTTTTAGTAGTTTGTTGGGGTAATATTTGTATTCATTGAAACAGCAAGTTGATGTATAGATATAGCATTAGCATAGAAATTTTAACATCCACCCATAGCCGGTCGTGCTATTTAGCGTCAACAAGCTGAAAATGCACTCTTACTTAGTCTCAAGCTTCCAAAAGAATAGCCTCGTATTTGAAAGGCCCTTATAAGTCGTATTATGCAAGAAGTTGGGGGAATTCACATTCACAATCCCACATTAAAACGAAAATTTATCGGCAACGAGTTTTGGAGAGTGGATGGAAGCCGCCATCTTTTCTCAGCACAATATTCATTTTGCGCATGACCCCCTGTGGCCTGTGCACATGCAGCAAAGTAGCATTGAGATATTGTATTTACAAATGTAGGACCGAGATTAATCCTCCTTTGCCTTGTTTTTCTGTTGCAGCCTACCTACCAAGGTGACAGCCGGCCGAGATCAAGGAGGACGACAGTGAAAAAGTTAGATTTCCGATCCGGCTGGGAACGATGATACCATTACCAGTGTGGGACTGTGCAGTTCACTGGAAATCCTGGCCCCACCGGCGACTTTGCCACACTGTCGGCAGTGGAGATCTTCAAGCTGTATTTTTGTCAACTCGTGTGGGATATGCTCGTCGACGAGACTAATCGCGATGCGCAGCAAACAATAGACTCAAATCCTGATCAACAATTCTCCTGGCACCCAACCAACATTCCAGAAATGATGGCATTTGTGGCACTTCTCATTGCTATGGGCATAAACAAATCCTCTCAATACAAGATGTACTGGTCGACATCTGAAATTCTTCACATCCCATTCTATCCGTCGATCATGTCCCGTAATCGGTTCAGTTCACCCTTCGGTTCCTCCACATCTCAAATAACCAAATTCCTCGTAGAGTTTGGCTACAACGACGAACTTTTCCAAAAGTTCGGCCCTTGATAGAAGTCCTCGTCCCGAAGTTTCTCAACCTGTATAACCCTGCGCAGAATCTGTCTCCAGACGAGAGTATGTTGAAATTCAAGGACGCTTAAGTTTTGTTCAGTACCAAGGGCGCAACCACTGGGGGGGGGGGGGGGTCGGGGGTCACGACCCCCCCAACTTTTAGGTGGACCTCCCCAACTTCTGGAACATTTTGGTATTTTATGTATACATGATCCTAGTAATGTCATTCATGACATCACAATGGCTGCTTGGGACCCCCCCAACTTTCAACACGTGGTTGCGCCCTTGTTCAGTACATGACTAAAAACCTATCAAACGGGGTATTAAAGCCTTCTCCCTGAACGAGTCCAAAACAGGATACACGTGCGCTTGGAAACTGTACACAGGAGCTGATGACACCCAAACTGTTTATGATGCAGACGTACATGTAGATTCCAAGTCATCAGACTGCCATCCACCAAACCCAACAGTTGCAGGAAAAGTCGTCATTGATCTGGTCCATGGACTTGAGAATAAGGGACACGTAATATATTGTGATAATTACTATACTAGCCCAGCTCTTTCAGCTAAACTTGCTAAACTAGGATTCGGATGTTGTGGAACTGTTCGTTACACTACACAGGGAATACCCCAGGCCGCAAAAAAACATAAAATGAAGAAAGGAGATGACCCATTTTTTTTGGTGAAAGGTGGGCAATTGTGTATCGTTTGGCAAGACAAAAAAATCTGTAACACTTTTAACTAATGTTGGCAACACTGATTTGTCCAAAAAGCAAATTCGGTGTAATAAGAGCACAAGTGGATTTCGTGATGTTATGAAGCCCAATTGTATTGAAGATTACAACAAAAACATGGGTGGAACTGATCTTGCCGACCAATGTTTTCAGTACTACAATCATACACACAGAAGCTTGAAATGGTGGAAAAGAGTTTTTTTTCCATATGCTGAATATCTGTATTGTCAATAGCAGAGTAATATTCACCAGCATAGCAGGGAACAAAAATGTCAGTAACCTTGATTTTCGTATAGGGATTGTACAGGGCTTGCTGTTGGGTTGGGAACGTAACGCAACAAGTCAGTTGAGATACCATATTCCTATCGAGTTGACAGGGCAACAGCACTATCCGGCAAACCCCAATGGAAAGAAACGCGACTGCATTGTTGCAATAACCGCAAATTAGGCAGGCGAAAACAAACAAAGATGATCTGTAAACAATGTACACAACCTATGTGCATAGTTCCTTGCTTTGAGAAATACCACATCACTTGATTGTAAATCTGTACCATTTGCCTTCAACCCCCACCCCAATTCAATGTTGGGAAAGGTCGGACGAGCTGCAGATTACAGTCCAAACCAACACTGAATTGGGGTGTATATGATTGTGATGTATGTACACTGAATACAAGTAAATGGTTCATTTCCAAAGTAGAAACCAAAAAAATCCCAACAAATCTCATCCAAATTATTGTTTTCACATGGAAAAGAAATCTTATACATGTACCGTATTTATTGTATTTATTACAAATTCTCTGAAATATCAGAATTTGTATTATTTTTCTTCAGTGTAAATACTGATCTAATTATTTCATTGTTTTGCTTTTACACTTAAAAAAATATGCACAATATTTTCCTCCCTTGTATACTAATTTTACCATCAGTTTAACATACAAATATATCTGAGTTTCGGTACTGTACATACCATTTTGGTACAAAAAATGTACACATGTACATGTAAAAAGTGTCTATTACCGCAGAGTGAGGGCGCACTTCAATGAAATTGTGAAACCCACTGGTGCTGAAGTGACATTGGGCTCCTAATTACTGTGGTAAAAGAAGGGTACTCTCTTACATAACTGGCTGGTAATGGAATATAAATTCTAGCCATTTCGTAAAGGGAGCTACTTGGAGATGGTAATAATCTGAAATTTTTTCATACTCTTTCAACCAACCCTGCACTTTCAGCCTCTGCAAAGTTTGGTTTTTTTTGGCTTTTCCACACAGCTCTACACTAGTGGATACCTCTCGACCCATGCAAGGTTGTTTCCAGTGCAAGAAGGTATAGGCTCACGACCAACGTATTACCCAGGATGAATTTATTATTATCAGTCATTAATCTTACATTAATGTGTCATCATGGTCATTCTAGACGCAACGAGCTGGACCCATCGCCAAACCGCATAAATCTCACATAAAAACAATGTGAAATGTATATAAACTTGGAAACGACCTTTCTGACATATCTAGGCACGATACCTAAATTTGGAGCATCTTATCTTAGCTATGCTATGTACTACTTAAGTCAAGATAGTTGTGGAATTCCAATATCAGCATGGTTTCTAGCTTAGTATGGTACTCTACCGCTTAGGCATACCTAACTTAAGTTGCTTGATAAATACCAGCCCAGGCTTTTCTCCTTGTTATTATTTTATGAAGAAATTAAAGCACTGAAATTTTATACTACTATTAAAAAGACAAATCCTTTGAACAAAAAAGTTGTGTTAAACAAATTTGTTAACAGTATAGTCCCCTGTAAATAATTTGTTCAAATGTAATTCATCAATTACATGTCCTGTCATGTCTAAGTTTTGTCTGTCATAGAGGAAGATTTCAAATACCTGCGTTTATATTGTTTCATTTCTTTCTCACATGTTGGTAATACTGCCAAGTTCCAATGTAACAGCAAATCCTGTCAAACTGTAATTTATAATTTAACAGCTGTGTTTAATTTTAATAATCTGTGATGTACTATTGTACTCACTACTAGATTAATTAGTTGTTGCCAACATGGAAATAAATGTGTGACATTGTATTGTCACGACGAACACAATTATAAACTCAGGAATTCATAAAATTGATCCTACACACATGTCCCTATGGACAAGTGGTGGTTTACTAATATTATTGTTATACCTCGTCCGAATGGCTTTTGCTGGGACAATTACAAACGTAATTGTTCTTAAAATTAGGAAATTGTGAACGGAAGAGGCATTCGGACTAAATACATACGTCTGTGCTACAATTGTTAATTGCATTTGAATTGTTTTAGTTAAAATTTGCTGGCTTGAAAGAAACTGCCCTCTTTTTACCTCTCTGACAAGCAAACGCATGCCTGATTTTGAACTTTGTTCCATTTTCTAAATGACACTCATACATGCTTCATCTTTATCTGTAATGTTCGCAACTACGACATCGAAATTAAGATCATTGTTCATCTCCTTTAACACGTAGCTGCCGATCTTTCCTCCATCGGGTTTTGGAGCGGGATGTAATCCCCAACAGTGACGGTCAGACCAACTGTATCGCTGATGCTTTACCGTCTGGCTCACGTGGGTTGGCAGAAAGTCATTGCCAGACAGTGAAAATAAAATACAAACCCTCGATGACTGACTGAATTGTAATGACACATCAGAAAAAGTTGCCACGGACGCAGCTGAAAACCTATTCAGATTAATTTTGATATTTATTTATTAACTGTAAATCTTTTGGTTTTGATATCCAAAATGGGTTCGCGGGAAAATCCGAATAATCTGTCCGATAATTCTGCCCGGAAATAAGGTTCACGGTTATGAAAACGTAGAACTATATCTTTTAAATAGTTCCTTCTATCGGAAATATATTTACAATTAAAAAAAAAAAAAAAGATTCTTCGAATATGAACATGTTCTTCCACGCATTTTTACACAAAATTTGTTTCGACTTGTTTTGATATTACTTTTTCTGCACTTTAAAATGGGTTCGCCTGCTGTGCTCTGTTGGAAAAGTTCAAAAGATGTTGAAATTAACTTTTTGCTTTTCGAAAAAAAAAATCAAACGAAAACAATTGTTACTACGTCAAGTGCTTCTGGTGTTCATACGATGATGGCAGGGATTTAATACTTTTCTATGTAACTGTATGTGCACTTTTGTCCGCCACAGGCCGTAAATTATAATATAATATATAAAAAATTTTATTTGCTTCTGGAATTAATTTTGTAATAAAAAAAAGAAAGAAAGAAAGAAATCAACAAAATAAAATATTCAAACAAACACAATCACGGCACGGCTGAGTTGTTTAAGACAGACGTCGACCTAACGATGACCCGGTCACCGCTGCAGCTGTCGTCCCAGTAAATGTTTTTGATTGGTACACACGTTGTTGAAACAAAGCATTTTAAATCAACCGATTAATGCGTTCTTGTATTTGCATGCACAGCTTATAACAGCCATTGAAGGATCGAGTTGTCATTATAGTCCCCTTCCTTTCATGTGTTGACCTCATGTGTTGACCCTGCTATCCACACGGCCAAAAGTACACAAAAGTAACAATCTCACAATCTCAAAAAGGTTTTAAAATTTCAAAATATAAGGGGCCACAACCAGCCTTCGGTCTTCATATTTTTGATCCTCCTATGGTCCAAACAATGAACTGCTGATTCCAACGTCCCGGGGCAATATGACTTTCAGAACAATGGACCATCAGACCGATATGGACGTCAAAATATCGACTATCCCCAACGGAATACCCGGGACAAATCATCTGTCCGACCATCCGACCAAGAAAGGGTATTGTAAGTGCCTCTTCTTTTGTAAAAATAATCAGGGCTCTTAAACCCTTTCGTAAATTATGATCACAGGACCGCCAGGGGGCTGGGAGAGCCGCCCCGGCCCGGTGGGGTTCGAATCCTCCCCAAAGAATTTTTTTTAACATCTCTGGTGGAGGGGTGGGGTGGGGTGGGGGTGGTTGGGGATCGGCCCCGAGCTGAACTTACAAATCAACCGGCCCTTTTCTTTATTTTGAGCTCCCCGAAAACATGAAGTGAATCATGACGGCCCCGGAACCGGGAAAAGTAGAATGATGCCTGGGGGACTGACTGTGCGTTTCCTGCCCCGCCCGGGGCGGTAACTTGTTCCGCTACTGGAGACCAAGCAACCCACGAGTCCGAAAATCAGATCAAATTTGGCTGTCGATCGAACCCCATTAACAGTGGGATTTTTAACTGATTTCGCTAGAAAACCCGGGAAACCGATGGCAGATTTGGCTCAAAGGGAACCCCATGTTCTGACGTGAATAGGATAGAATTTTAAAAATAGCTTATTGTCCACCGCTGCACGCAGCAGAGCGACAAGCGGTTTGCGCATGCGCGCCTTTTTCTGCTCTGTAGCGCCCTTCATTGGTGTTGTTTCACCAAACTTTAAACAAGGTCGCGTCTTTTGAAATTTTGGCAAGTCGACTGGAGGTGTACGATCGCGGAGTGCAAAAATGCCAAATGATCTTAACAACAAAGATCACATCAATCTACAGTCATATTTTACAACATGACACGTTTTCTGGGTGAATTAACGAAACCCGAAGTGGTAAAAGGTCTTCAATGTGCATCAAATATTGAGCATATCTGTAAAATTTACAGATCGTAGCTAATTATTGGTCCATTTTGACGTTATTGTACGTCTTTCATGAATTTTTTCTTGAAAATCATGGGGAGGTAAGTTAAACCACGATGAACAGCGCTCATGGTGATTAACACTTGAGCAAACCAAGTAACGTGGCCTCTTACAGCAATTCAAAAAGGTGAAATATTGCTATTGACATCTTCGTTTAAATAATGGATTTGGAGTGAAGAAAAGGAAAAAACTTCAAATTAATCAAATGCAAGAGTGAACAGAATATATGTATTAAATATTGTCTATATTATTATAAACTCAAATCATTCCCGTTTTTTAAATATATTCTAACGTTATTAAAAAAATTATTTAACCCCCTTACAATGAAAAACGCCCACAATCTAATCCGTTAATGATGTCATCCCAAAACCGTAACGGTTCCCCAGAAATCGTTTGTTTAACAACGCTAAAGCCGCAGGGGCCCACCGTTTAAAAGTACACTGGGTTTGTCAAATAACAAAGCAATAATTAGTTAAAATAAGAGTTCTTTTCACCCTTTTATCATACTTTTATGTCTCAAAGGAAAATCTACCTTCAGGAAGAAAACTAATTTGAAATATTACCTTTTCAGCGTGCGCTCTTGTCAAGGGCCAGAGTTGTGCACAAAAACTTCAAGGAAATTCGCGTTTGCCCATATTGCTGTAATGTTAGTTCAATATTTGCAGACGACATATTCTTTCTAATCCTATTGGGTTAAAAAAAATTCTTTGAAATAAATTTTTCAGTATGTAACAGGCGTTTTATCAATGAACCGCGACGGAAAAAAAGTAAAGGTCACGTTATGAATATGCATTTTGTAATGACCTTCAAAATTTTTCCGCGATGCGCCCAAACCGCATGTCGACTGCAGAGCATTTTGAACAGCGGTGTCGGGGAAAATAAGGACCGTCGGACTAACGGCAGGGATATAATTGTCGGGAAATAATTTGTAAACTTCATTGTCTCTTGAACCCTTCAATGGGCTGTCGGATTATTGTCCCTTGAATTTTCCAAAAAAATTTAAGTTTTGTCTGACAAACAAATGGCCGTCAGATTGAATTCAAGTATGCCCAATTAATTAGGCAATATACCTGTTTTGCTCATAATAACGGTTTCTATTTCTCTGTCACATCACCTCCGCTCTTCGTTGCCTTACAAGCAAACGCGCCAATTTTGAAATCCTACCAGAGGATGGCAACCGTAAATAGAAATAATTTCATCTCCGGTAGATTCCACCTGTCAACGTAGTTATTCGTGGTAATGGTGAAAATTATATATCATTGGGATCCATATGTACGTGTTTACCGTACGGACAAAGGAAAGAGCCCCCATTGAAGTTGACAAAAAAACTGATATAATGTCCAAACACCAACAATATAAAATAAATACAAATATTTTCAACAGATTGATTAAAAAATAAATAATTTGTATAAATAACAAAATCACATGTATTTGTAATCCCTCTGTACAGACTAACAGGTAACAGTCATAAGGCCCTAGGCCTAATTAGGCATAAAACACAACAAACATGACAATATACAAAACAGAATATTACCAGTGGTACATGCCAGGCATGAAAAAGTTAACTATAAATAATCAGGCCTGGGGCCTTTTCATACCAGAACCACTGATATTACAAAATAAATAAAGGAAACCATTCTCTAGTGAAAACGCCCCATTGAAAGCATCCACTTGGAAAAACGTGCCCCACACAATCATGGAAGCAATTTAAGACCACTTTTTCAGGGCTTAGCGTATCTAAAACTCAGTGATGTCAGGGACCCCAGGTCATGATATATTGGACCAATTTAACACAAAACTTTGTATGGACCTTTGGACCTTTTATAACAAAATTGAGACAAATATTATGACGCATATTATCACCCGTGCATGGTCACTATGGGATTGTAACTTGCAAGTATACACTCACAAAAGATTCTCTGTCTTATGGCTTCCCAAAACAAGAGATTTATTCAACAACTGACAACAATATGTAGTAGTACCGGGAGAAGCTAAGGCTACCAAACATAAAACACCGGGAGAGAGAGGGCGCTGTCTGATATAGTGAATACGCAACGAATGAAAATGTGCAGCAGGTTAGTGACAGGTGTACCATTATAGGCAGGTTAGAATGGCTGGCACTCTGTGAACTAATGGTCCAAATAATTATGGTCGAAACTAAACGTATACAGTATAAGGAAGAAACCTAAACAAAAATCAGCAACGCAACCACCAGACTTATTGGCCGGTACGGTGGTGGTTTTGAATAGAACGACATTTTGAAGGAAGAGAAAATAGACAACAAAAACAGAGAAACGCGACATGCTGGATATAAACAAAAGTAAAATCATAAATTATTATCAAAACAAGTGTAGGCTATACACAGCTGCAGAAACTCGGGGTAGAAGAAATGAGAATACACTTTGTACAAAAGCCCCATTTAGGGCCAATACAGTAAACTCCCCCTATCCCAACCCCACATTGTAGAAGGGCGATTTTTCTTTTTTCAACTTTTTGATCTCTCTATTAACGACACAATGGGTCAAGCTTTCGTAACTTTCATTGTGTTGGTTGTTCAAATGGTTTCAATATTTTTCAAAGAGAGTACGCATACCTGTCGAGGCAGTTCTGCCAACCAGCGGCAGCCAGACTTTTCAGTGGGGGCACAGGGGGTACGCTTTTCAGAATGGGGGCTAGGGTATGGTTTTTTTCCTTTCTTTTTCTTTTTTTCTGGTTTTTAAAGTTCATGAGGATTTTTTCGTGGCACCTGGGGGACTGTTCTGGGGACACGTTCCCCGCAGGCCCCCCGTGGTTGCTGCCAACATAAAATTGGTAATCAAAACACTAAACCTTTTGATGTAAAGTTGACGATACTAGTATCAAACATCCCACGACATTTTCTCTGTTCAAGGGCAATCAGAAATCTACGTTGAAATGAACACTTAAAACAAAACAAAACCAAAACAAAAATTGAAATGTCATCCCAAGACAGAAACCACGTTGGGAATGAATTTCTCTTTTGAGGCTGAAGGTGCAAAAAATCTCCAGATTCCAGTCATGCGTTGGTTTCAAAATCGGTGCGGTGGCGCACTTTTTTTGGCATTTATTTTCCCAACCACAGTGAAATACGTGATACATGTATACGCAATTATTGGAACCAGACCAAATTTTCCCATACACAAAGTACATGATACAAGAGAGGCCTCTTCACAAAATCAGGCAAACGTCTG
Organism: Zoroaster sp. YZ-2022; assembly: GCA_029582265.1. NCBI lineage: Eukaryota > Metazoa > Echinodermata > Asteroidea > Forcipulatida > Zoroasteridae > Zoroaster > Zoroaster sp. YZ-2022. The sequence goes on along the minus strand of CM055825.1, from coordinate 26,211,010 downwards.
TACCCCTATGCGAAAAAGTCGTATAAAACACAGTACGGCAGAATTCTAACCATCAATTGTGGCTTAAATGGACATCGTTTCATAGCCAAAAAAATCAGTGGTGTTTAACTGTATGCTCTGACTGTCTGGCAAGCTCTGATCAACCTCCTGGGAAAGGAGGCTGTATTTCACTTCGAATTCTCAACTTATGGCAAGCCTACACCACACGGTAACACTTGAAATTACACTGTTTTTGTTCTGTTATGTTTTTGTCCTAGTAGAAAGTTAACCATGAATATCATAGTCTCACGGTTAAAAATGTGTAGTACGGTAAAAGGGAAAGGTACAACATTGGCAAACACCAGATTATCATATTAACAAGCTATTATTTAAAACTACCGACGCGTTAAAGGAAAAATAGTAAAACAAATACCGGTTTAAGTCATAATGACCCTGATTAAGTCAGACTATGACTTAAAAAATTGACCAAGTTTAGCATAATAATGACTTATTTAAATCATAACTATGATTTATTTAAGTCATATAATTATGACTTAATATTCATAATTATGACTTAATTAAATCATAATTATGACTTAATTAAGCTTCATACACTTAAGCCAATTTTTTTTACTATGTCCCTTTAACGCTTCTCCAAAATTACTTTGTGTAAAGTTGGTACACATATCAATCATTCTGAGAAACTATTTTGTCATCTATATAGAGAAGACAGGTACTACTACATGTCGAATGGAGTATTTTATAGATTTTGTAAAACATTATTTAAAACCACGAGAAACATGTCATCGTTTCATTGTCGGTTTCTCAAAATGGGTTTT
>CM055825.1:26123882-26209692 GCA_029582265.1 Zoroaster sp. YZ-2022 | reverse complement strand
GTGACACACCTAGAAACAACAAAAAAATAATAATACAACAATAATACAAATATTTCCACATTTCTGTTCTCTAACAGATTGATTAAAAATAATTTGCATAAATAAATAAAATCACATGTATTTGTAATCCTCTGTACAGATCAATAGGTAAACAGTTACAATAAGGCCATATGCCTAATTACAACAAAGCAAGAAGACAAGTACACAACATCAATATAAAGTTAAAATCTACACACCGACTAACAAACCAACCAACAAATCAGACATTAGACAACAGTTGTAAAACATACGTATGTCACGGGTATTTCCTTTAAAAGGGACTCCCGATATTATTATTAATTACCGGTTCAATGGTAAGACAAAATTAAACAAAATAAATAACGAAAAGAGGTCGATTTGACAGTCTGAATTTCAATATGTATTCTGTCAAATATTCAAGCAAAAAAATTACAAAACAATCTTCGAACATATGGAAATGAGAATTAAACCAATACTGATCCAAATTGAATATTACAAAGTTTACAATGAGAATGAAATTTAATATAATGTAACAATGGAAAATAATAAAAGGAACTTAGCGGGTTGATGACTGTGGCTAGCCGATGGTGATCTAAGCAATCCTCCGAACGATCTTGATTCCACGCGACCGACGACGCGAGCAGGTACAAAGTTCAATACAAAATCACACGAACGAAAGCAAAGAAAGTTCTTGATCCAGAGAAATCAGGAAAAAGAAGTGAAGATGGGGCTAGTAGAATAAATGAAGGGGCTAGATGAAAATAGAAACAATCGGTGAAGTCACCACAACAACACGCCAAAACATCAAGGCCATTCACGGCACATCAGGGGCTGGAGGCAATTGCTGAACAACCTATGTTCAAAAATATAAGATAGGTGATGTTGTGTCTTGCAGACGATTGTAGCGATTATGACTTTTTGATGCTTACTGGACGAAAGCTGTAGTCACAATCTAATTATTAATTAATCAACTAAGCCTGCATTAATAATAATCAACTTTAAATAAACAAAATATAAAATCACTTAGAAAATCTGACCCTAACTTCAACTGATTAAATATTCACCAAAAACATAATCTTCAATCTTCTAGTGAAAGCCTATTTACACCAGGGAATTGAATAGCGAACAACTCCAGTGGTGGTCAACCAGGAAAACAATAAAACTGTCAACACACACCCAGTCCCTATTAAGTGCCAGAGCCCACTGTAGTCACAGCCATGAGTAAAGTGCTTGACCACATGTTCTGTAAGCAACTTACCCTGCCTGGCCTAATTATAATATAAACAATGCAGCAATGGATACTGTGTACATTACTGCACAACCAAATTAAAGGAACTTTCTCTAACTAAAAATAAACCATGCCAACAATGGGCTGAAATAATAACAACAATTTGTGACAGAAAGAATTCCCTTCTACAAAATACAGAACTCATGTATATTGATTGAGTAACTAATTTCCTAGTGTTCCCGCGAAGTGTTATGTACAGCTAAGCTAAAAGAATTTCTGAAGCTAAACTTCATCAAGGTCAAACAATAAATGAAAGTGTCTTTGCTATAAACTAACTGATGAACAAACAAAAAATGAACTGAATACAACTAGTGTGAAACCTTGTAAATAAAATATGGAAACAGTTGCAACTTCCAAATTATTATGCACAGCTTATGTGTATTGCAATCAGAGTGAATTTGGCAAGTGATAAATGATAAAAACCGAAAATCATAGAATTTAAAATAACAACAAAATTGGATCAAAACTAAGGAACTGGGATAACCAATCCTATGCTAAAATAATATCATGTCTTACATACGGTATCATAGAAAGTGATATCTTAATTGGATTGTGCTATATTATGAAACAGCCATCAATACCATTGTTATTGATGCATGAGTTCTTACAGAAAACTACATGTGTAACATGCCCTTGAAGCAATGCTTTGTACTGCAACTTTTTTTCAGCTGAATTTTCATTCAAATCACTGTCAATTGTGCATGCATAATTGAATTTCAACCATTTCATTACGAGCTGTGTAGAACATGTCATTCTGTCATTTGCTTTTTGAATTTTTTAAATTCATGCAATACTTGTTGAGATATTCTAAAACATATTAGGGGGAACTTAGAAGTTGTGATGGGTGTAGTTTGAATTGAGATATTTTTATGAATAGTTTTCAGAGCTTAATAGTTTAACAGTAAAATGGCGCCAAAATTAAATTTTGGTACATATTATTTTAAAACCATGTTATTCGCAATTATTTTGAGAAATGTGCCATTTTAAAACATCTGTCTTCTCTTTCTCAAGAAAAATAGCAATGTTCCGATAATGAAGGAAATTGCCGTTACAATAGCGGAAATACGGACGATGCATCTTTAAGACGCTGTGAAGACCCAGGTGTGACCCCTGCCACATGGGGGCCCGCTATTTAATCAGGGGTTTCCCCTTTCATGTTCCCCATCGCCTTGCGATTGTTTCATTCAGTAGGATGGCAAAGGTAGAATAACTCAGCGTACCAAATGTATGAAAACTGTATCGCCATCCTATGAATACAAAATTTCTAGACGAGGGATCAATCATCTATATCAATCATCTATACTATGCATCTTACCATACATATTCTAGCTATTTCGATTGTTATGAGGAAAATTCGTACTAGACTCATCCAAAACTTGAAAGCAAGTTTTAGGGAACGACGTTGATCATAAAAATATAAAATTTCTGTTTCTACCTCAATGGTTTTACTTTCTTTGTGGAGTGTCGTGGCCGAGCGGTCTAGCTTGTCGGACTCAAGTTCTGGTGTTAGTAGCAGAATGTGGGTTCGAATCCCGGCCGTGACACTTGTCTCCTTGAGCAAGACACTTAACCATAATTGCTTCTCTCCACCCAGGGGTTAAATGGGTACCTGTGAGGGCAGAGTTGGTTGATTAGCCCTATATGCGCTGTAATGGCAGCAATTGAGCTGTATACTCCCCAGGGAGCTGAGATGGTTTCAGGAATGATTTATGAGCCTTATGAGCCTTATGAGCAGGAGTAATAATATAATGCGCCTTGAGCACCACTCAGTTGGTGGATACGTGCGCTATATAAGTCCACACATTATTATTATTATTATTATTATTATTATTATCATCAAACATGATTTGAAATTGTTATGTCTGACTCTGATTGAGATACTCAGATTGACGAGAAAAAAGAAAGAAAAAATTAACCAAGGCGCGCGATCGCCGTACACGGGTATTTTGTATTTATTTATATACATTTTTTAATGTATAAATATCAAATCTGCACTTCAACGGTGATTATTTAAGAAACAGCAGTAAACATAATCTCACCAATTAGCCTAGCTGCTTGTAAAAAATAAATAAATAAATAAATTTAAAAAAATTACAATAATTTCTGCACATTCCACATTTCCAATTCTTACCCAAGGACACAACACAGTCCTTGCATGAAATAATTATACGTCAAACAAAACCTCCTGAAATGATATTTAACATTGTAATGGTTAACTTAATAAAACAATGCGTCCACTTACATCTTTTCTGATGAAAATATACTAAAATTTTGTCATGCTTAATACATGCCTTTCTAAAGATTTAAGATCATTCTGGCACAGAACCCTAAATATTTATTATCATGCTGGCTTCAGTTCATGTAGTTTCAGATTAAAAACTAGACGTTAAGCTTTTGATGAAAACGCTGACATGGGTTTCGGATGTATTGATAATATTGGGCACTGATGTCCCAAGTTCTTTGTTTAGTGTTAAGAAAGTTATGATATATTGAAATAAGCTGAAAATGCGTATTAATTGTAGTTATTGTAACAAAAGTTGCATTGTGTGTTCCTTAGACGTCCAAGTAGTACTAATTCGTCGAAACGTAATTTTAGGCAAGACCCGATCGACAGTAGGTGGGACAGTAGGTGGCAGGAGACTGATGTTTGTTATTGTTCGAAATGTAATGGGCACTGTGTGCTCAGAAGTAAATGAGCAATGGGAACAAATAGCAGCCGCCTACTGTTTCAAAGTCACCCATTGATATAGACTAAAATTGTAGATACTAAGAATATGATAAATGTTGTTAAGATGTGTGACATGAGTACTGTAATTAAGTGATAAGTTGACATTACTGTTTGCAGTATGGACATTGTCCAGTGGTACGACCCGTGATATAAATAACACTAAAATACAGCGGAAATTGCAGACATTATAATTGTCAAGTTGTAGTAAGAATAAACATTATATTTGTCAGGTTGTAGCAAGAGCAGACATTATAATTGTCAGTAATAATGGTCAGACTTTTACAAGTCTGACCATCACATCCTTAAGTATGACGTCACGGACGTCATACTTAAAGCCCGCCCTCTCGCGTTAGCGCGCTAACACTACTCAACACAAGTTTGCACATTTTTGCACACACTCATTTTTGCACATTTCTGATGTGATCTGGGAAAACCCTTCACATGGTGAAATTTGTCATTTTTGTGTTATATACATCAAATTAACGAGGACACTGTGCTGTTTTCAAACTGTTTTATTCATGATTCTAGGTTGTCTATAACTTGAGTTATGCTCTCGGGAAGTTATAACCGCCGCTGTCCTTAAAAAACAATGGCGGAAACGAAAAACAAAGACGGCTTTTTAATTATCTATCATCATATGTTTTTACATCTAAAACGATGGAATTTTTATTTAATATTTTCAAGAATGATCATTCCGATATTAACAGTTAAAAAACTCAAATTTTCAACAACAAAAATTGGGGGACTATTTTGCCATTATCTTCAAAACAAGTTTGCCGACATCCGACGGATTTTCCCCAGATCGCATCACATTTTTACTCCACCAACGGGGTCTGAAAAGCGCCTGTTATACTACTTACCATCATCAGCTTGTCGCCAAATAAGTTTTACATTACAATTTGACCATTTGGTTATTTTTTAGTTACAAATCTTATCTTAACTTTAAAGCCTGTATGCATTTATTTGTAAATCGTATGTAAACGCATCCATATGTAAACGCATCCATATGTAAACGCATCCATATGTAAACGCATCCATATGTAAACGCATCCATATGTAAACGCATCCATATGTAAACGCATCCATATGTAAACGCATCCATATGTAAACGCATCCATATGTAAACGCATCCATATGTAAATGCATCTATATGTAAATGCATCCATATGTAAATGCCTCCATATGTAAATGAATCCATATGTAAATGCATCCATATGTAAATGCATCCATATGTAAATGCATCCACATGTAAATGCATCCATATGTAAATGCATCCATATGTAAATGCATCCATATGTAAATGCATCCATATGTAAATGCATTCATATGTAAATGCATCTATATGTAAATGCATTCATATGTAAATGTATCCATATGTAAATGAATCCATACTTAATAAATATAAGAATCAAAAGAATATGTAATCAGGTGTGTGATTTGACAAAAGTAAAAAAAATAAAAAAAAATATAAATGTCTATTTCTACAATTTAAATTGTTACGTCTGACAAATTATTTCCCAATTCTTGATTAAAGAAAAAACACATTTAAAAACCAAGGCACGCGATCGCCGTACACGCGAATTTTGTAATTATTTATATAGGCCTACATTTGATAATGTATAAAAATAAAATCTTAACTTCAACGGTGATTATTTAAGCAATAGCAGCAAACAAAATCTCACCAATAACCTGAACTGTAAAACAAAAATGTAAACAATTTATACAAAATATAACACAAATGTATATGTGATTTCTGCACTATTCATGTCTGATTCTTACCTAAGGACACAATATATATATAGTCTTTTTTTAATACATGAAATATACCATATAACGAACAAAACCCAATGTTATTTAACATTATAATGGATAACTTTATAAAACAATGCGTCCACTTACCGAAACACAGGCTTAGATACACAACAAGGAAACAGTACATATAATCTCCAGCCATAGTTGGTTTGTTGCCACCGGGCAGATAGGCACTGTCGTAATGTGTGTAGTTGAGAACTAACATATCTGAAAAATATCAAATGACAAGGACGTGGCTTTACTTATGGTTACAATGTTTTCTAGTAAACAATAGGTATCATATTCCATCAGCCATACTAGTCACTGCCATAGAAATGCTGAGCTGTAATAAATTACTTTACAGCTGGTGAACGTCAAACGTCGTTGCAATAAAAACAAAGATTTTCTTTGGTTTCCTCTTTTCTCATAGCTTGATGCCCGGGGTATTGGGCGGGCGATTTACTTTGTACTTTGTGGTTCCGAAAATAAAATTAAATAAATACAAAAAGGAAATCAAACAAACTTCTGTTTTCATTTCTTTATAAGAATCATACATGTATTTGATTGTATTTTTAACAAGAAAATGCAATCGGGAAATAGGATTTCAATCGGGATAAACGTATCCCCCAATCGGGAATGTGTGGTTGACAAGGATTGCCCCCATTATTATGCTGATTGGGAGAATAAGATGTTAATCAGGATAAAAACATAGATCTCCTAATCGGGAAAGTATGATTGACAACGATTGCCCCATTGGGATAATAGGGTTTCAATCAGGATAAAAATCATAGATCTCCCCATTGTATCCTCATTGGGAGAATAGGGTTCAATCAGGATAAACGTATCCCCCAATCGGGAAAGTACATGGTTGACAAGGAATGTTCCCCTATTGGTATCCTCATTGGGAGAATAGGGTTCAATCAGGATAAACGTATCCCCCAATCGGGAAAGTACATGGTTGACAAGGAATATTCCCCTATTGGTATCCTCATTGGGAGAATAGGGTTTCAATCAGGATAAACATATCCCCCAATCGGGAAAGTATAGTTGACAAAGCGTGTCCCCATTAGTATCCTTATTGGGAAAATAGGGTTTCAATCAGGATAAACGTATCCCCCAATCGGGAAAGTATAGTTGACAAGGAGCGTCCCATTGGTATCCTCATTGGCAGAATATGGTTTCAATCAGGATAAACGTATCCCCCAATCGGGAAAGTACATGGTTGACAAGGAATGTTCCTCCATTGGTACCCTCATTGGGAGAATAGGGTTCAATCAGGATAAACGTATCCCCCAATCGGGAAAGTACATGGTTGACAAGGAATGTTCCCCTATTGGTATCCTCATTGGGAGAATAGGGTTCAATCAGGATAAACGTATCCCCCAATCGGGAAAGTACATGGTTGACAAGGAATGTTCCCCTATTGGTATCCTCATTGGGAGAATAGGGTTCAATCAGGATAAACGTATCCCCCAATCGGGAAAGTACATGGTTGACAAGGAATATTCCCCTATTGGTATCCTCATTGGGAGAATAGGGTTTCAATCAGGATAAACATATCCCCCAATCGGGAAAGTATAGTTGACAAAGCGTGTCCCCATTAGTATCCTTATTGGGAAAATAGGGTTTCAATCAGGATAAACGTATCCCCCAATCGGGAAAGTATAGTTGACAAGGAGCGTCCCATTGGTATCCTCATTGGCAGAATATGGTTTCAATCAGGATAAACGTATCCCCCAATCGGGAAAGTACATGGTTGACAAGGAATGTTCCTCCATTGGTATCCTCATTGGGAGAATAGGGTTCAATCAGGATAAACGTATCCCCCAATCGGGAAAGTACATGGTTGACAAGGAATATTCCCCTATTGGTATCCTCATTGGGAGAATAGGGTTTCAATCAGGATAAACATATCCCCCAATCGGGAAAGTATGGTTGACAAAGCGTGTCCCCATTAGTATCCTTATTGGGAAAATAGGGTTTCAATCAGGATAAACGTATCCCCCAATCGGAAAGTATAGTTGACAAGGAGCGTCCCATTGATATCCTCATTGGCAGAATATGGTTTCAATCAGGATAAACGTATCCCCCAATCGGGAAAGTACATGGTTGACAAGGAATGTTCCTCCATTGGTATCCTCATTGGGAGAATAGGGTTCAATCAGGATAAACGTATCCCCCAATCGGGAAAGTACATGGTTGACAAGGAATGTTCCTCCATTGGTATCCTCATTGGGAGAATAGGGTTCAATCAGGATAAACGTATCCCCCAATCGGGAAAGTACATGTTGACAAGGGGTGTCCCCATTGGTATCCTCATTGGGAGAATAGGGTTTCAATCAGGATAAACATATCCCCCAATCAGGAAAGTATATGGTTGACAAGGGGTGTCCCCATTGGTATCCTCATTGGGAGAATAGGGTTTCAATCAGGATAAACGTATCCCCCAATCGGGAAAATACATGTTGACAAGGAACAGCCCCATTGGTATCCTCATTGGGAGAATAGGGTTTCAATCAGGATAAAATATCCCCCAATCGGGAAAGTACATGTTGACAAGGAGCAGCCCCATTGGTATCCTCATTGTGAGAATAGGGTTCCAATCAAGATAAACGTATCCCCCATCGGGAAAGTATGTTGACAAGGAGTGTCCCCCATTGGTATCCTCATTGGGAAAATAGGGTTTCAACCTCAATCTGGATAAACGTATCCCCCAATCGGGAAAGTATATGCTTGACAAGGAGCGCCATGTAAATATTCTCATTGGGATAATATATAGGGTTTCAATCTTGATAAAAGCATAGATCCTTATTGGGAGAATCAGGCGAAAGTTATCCTAGTTTCTACTCACCGTTACTCGTGTTGTATGGAGGATTGCTTTTCGAGCACACTATATTATATTAATTAAATACCCAAAATGGCATTCCTCTTGGAAATCTAATCTCACGTTCAAAATTTAAAGCCTCAGCCGGCAAATGAAGGATCAAAGGTAGTAGAACGAGGATTAGTCCAGAATAAATTTTCAGTCGGCAAACCTAAAGCTATATGGGTTTGCCGACTGAAAATGTTTTGTGTTTCTAAGCACTGAAGATTTGCCGAGTTGTTTGAAACAACATGTTTTATTAATGATGTGTCATTTATTTAAAAGTCGAGTTGGCCAACAAATTAATAAGCATAATAACTAATTGTTACGTGCGATGTCCATGTAATCTTTCTCATTCGCTGATCTGTCCCCGTAGTTTTAAATGTCCGAGGAGAGAAATGTACTCACGATTTCCCTCTTATTATGTTGTGTCCACTTCTTAACATTACTTTTATAAACACACAAAGAACAATGCAAAATGCAAAATAATGTCTGCGTATGTGGTTTCGGTATAAAATAAATGTATATAATTGTATCACAAAAAATAATTTCTCCTCCAAATCCAATCATATCACAACCTTTACACTGTAACATCTCAATATATGTATTACATTGTTCTTATTACTATTATTTTAGTTTTGTTAAGTCTCCATGTTTTAAACTATATGATATTATCTGAGTATAGTAGTTACTGTAAGTAGGCCTGAATTAAACCAGGAAGTCTTCTTTTGATTTGGTTTAGACCTTTAAGCCTAAAAATGACAAATAAATGACTATTATTAAGTATTTTAGCTAATTAATCTCCATCGTGTCTGTTCTGTTATCACGTATCCAAGAGTCCATATGGCTGAAATGACAAGTTGCTCAATTGTCATCAAGTTCTGATCGAATGACACTAACATTTTCATAATGGGGTCGATCAAAGGCCATGTACGTCTGTAAATAAAATACAAATAAATATTGCAATACAAAATACTTGTAGTAGTTACTGTTACTGTAAGTAGGCCTGAATTAAACCAGGAAGTCTTCTTTTGATTTGGCTTAGACCTTTAAGCCTAAAAATGACAAATAAATGACTGTCAGTATTTTCCATCAGTGGATTGGGGTGCTTATAGACCCTATAGATATTATCTGCAATAATATACTCTATTATCTTTAGCCCCATATGCAGGTCTCTGAATCCGCGTCATATCTTATTGCTACATGCAATTCCCCCGTCAATTTAGTCAACCTGCCCCCCCCCCAAAAAAAAACCCCACATAATAATAGATAAATAGAAAATAGATAAATAGAAAATAGATAAATAGAAAATAGATAAATAGATAAATAGATAAATAGAAAAGAAAAAACCCTAAGTACAATGCAAATAAAAAATAATACATAATTCTACGTATGTAGTTATCAGTATTCAAATATATATATATATATATATTAAAAAAGTATAGTTCCTCCTTACAATCATGCTACAACATTTTTAATATTGTAATATTACGATTGTTTCTAATAATAAGTATTAAACTTAATGACAATATTCTCCGAATACGTACTGTTAGTGTAATTGTAGTGTAAATCTTACAAATTACTATTTATTCTGCTTAATTAATATCGATATTAGTAACTATAAATGCCTCATTTTACAACTCATTATATGCACAGGGTACTAGCGTGGGGTACCAGCGTGGGCTACTAGCGTGGGGTACTAGGGTGGGGTTCTAGGTGGGGCCCTGCCGATATTGTCCTCAACCAACAGTGGTAAACCGCAAATAACAGGATACAAAATAAATACATCTAAAATCTTTAAAATTACAAAAATAGCAACATTTCGAAGTTCAGTATAAAATTGCAGTATAAAATTGCACATAATAAAATTTTACAAAAACAAAAAAATAAGAACAACTAGACATAGAAAACAGACACAAAGAAACAAAGAAACAAAGAAACAGTAAAATGCACAAATTCATCAAGTGCCAAACAGATGTAGCTCCAAGCACATTACACCTCCTGTGAAGCATGTTGAAGGAAAAAGAAATTACGGGGCGAATCCACACTTTGTCATTTCAATCCAACAGGCCTCCAGAGGACATGTGCACGAGGGGCGTCACTAACAGGATGAGATACTTATATATACAGTTGCAGTAAATGTACTAGATGCAAAAGATATGTGTATCTTAAACTCACACACAGACTAGTGAAATGGTATACCCGGTTATTCGAACCAGACAAAATTTCCCATACACAAAGTATGGTGGCTTAAGAGAGGCTGCACAAATTGGGCCAACGTTCATAGCCCTATGTGAAAAAGTCGTTTAAAACAGCGTGACAGAATTCCAATCGATCCAGCAATTTTGGCTGCAATTGCACATCGTTACATAGCAAATAAAAATTAAATTAAAATGCCGACGCACGGGTCTGAGGCAGCGTGCGCGGAGACCAGAAACCGTAGACTTTTTGGCCGTACAGTCATCAGGACTACAGTCATCACTTGGTACAATTATACAATCAGTGGCATGCCTTGATTGGAATTACTATTCATGCTGAAGTGCACCACTGTATAAAGTGATCCATTTATTAAAGGAAAGGTACAACATTGGAAATTACCGAATTATCATCCAAACCCAAACTTGATGTGAAGTTGGTAAAGGTACCAATCATACTGGAACTATTCTGTCTGAATCCCAAGAAACCAAAACTTAAACACAAACCAAAATTGAAATTGTGTTTTCTATCAAAATGCTGAATGCTTTAAACGCTCTTCTCATGACTTACTCATGACTCTGCATTGAACTAAAACAGATTGATTGTATATCAAAGTACTGCTAACTAAACGATATGGAAGAAATAAATGAAGATCGAGATATTTCTTTTAACATTCATTCCAATTTAGATCCAGACATTAATTGTAACTATCCCATTATCAACTGTGAATACTATGATCAAGATCGGTTTATAAAAGAGTGTGTTTCTAAAACAGATATAAAACTATTGCATATTAATGCACGTAGCCTAGCCAAAAATATATGTGACATAAGGCAGTAGTATGTGAAGAGCAAATCTGTCCTCTTTGTGGTGAAGGAGGAGGAGCAATGAGGAGGTGCATGAGGAGGAGCAGTGAAAATGAGCATCCCTCCTCATGCTCCTCCTCATTGCTCCTCCTCCTCCACCACAAAGAGGACTGATTTGCTCTTCACATAGGTTGACTCCACACAAAATACTGCACACTACTCCCTCCACACAAACTGCACACAAAATACTGACACGTCTGGGCGCGCGCGCGTGAGACACGTCTGGGCGCGCGCGTGGAGACCAAACTGCACACAAAATACCAAACTGCACACAAAATACTTACTCCAAAATATATAAATACAATGCTTACCCCTTGTGATTTTGAGAAAAAATTAAATATATAAATACAATGCTTACCCCTTGTGATTTTGATGGAAACCAAACATTGAGTCTCTGCTCATTGAGTCTCTACTCATTGAGTCTCTACTCATTGAGTCTCTACTCATTGAGTCTCTACTCATTGAGTCTCTACTCATTGAGTCTCTACTCATTGAGTCTCTACTCATTGAGTCTCTACTCATTGAGTCTCTACTCATTGAGTCTCTACTCATTGAGTCTCACAAGGGGTAAGCATTGTATTTATATATTTTATTTTTTCTCAAAATCAAGGAGTAAGCATTGTATTTATATATTTTTGGTTTCCATCAAAATCACAAGGGGTAAGCCTTGTATTTATATATTTTTGGTTTCCATCAAAATTACAAGGGGTAAGCATTGTATTTATATATTTGTTTGTGTTTTTCTCAAAATCACAAGGGGGTAAGCCTTGTATTTATATATTTTTTTTTTGGTTTCCATCAAAATCACAAGGGGTAAGCATTGTATTTATTAGTTTTTTCTCAAAATCACAAGGGGTAAGCCTTGTATTGATATATTTTTTTGGTTTCCATCAAAATCACAAGGGGTAAGCATTGTATTTATTAGTTTTTTCTCAAAATCACAAGGGGTAAGCCTTGTATTGATATATTTTTGGTTTCCATCAAAATCACAAGGGGTAAGCATTGTATTTATATATTTTATTTTTTCTCAAAATCACAAGGGGTAAGCATTGTATTTATATATTTTTGGTTTCCATCAAAATCACAAGGGGTAAGCATTGTATTTATTAGTTTTTTCTCAAAATCACAAGTGGTAAGCATTGTATTTACATATTTTTAGTTTTTCTTAAAATCACAAGGGATAAGCAAAAATGCACATTAAACAAGAATCCCTATATAAAAACAATGTAAAATAACAACAAACTTTTAATGTATGGAAATTTCTAAAAAAAAATTCTCAACATTGTAACTTATAAAACAACTATTTTTTATTCAAAGGGGGGTCCACGTTCATACTAAACTTGATTTCAAATTAACAATTAAATCATTAAATTATTATTTGGTGTCCTTTCGTTGATTGGTTGAATGTTTGCGCATTGTTTATGGAACAACCACACACTCTTTGTGATTGGTTGTTTCGGCGACGCGAAGGATGGTATAAAAGACGGAAATTTTAATCCAAACTCTCATATTTTCGCCAATATTCTCATCAAGAACATTGCATTGTTGCTCGTATACACTACTTGTATTGTGAACAGTCGACAAACGACAATACTTGAGCCTTAACATGAACGGTGAGCCTGTATCGACCCCGATGCCCACACCTGTGGTTCCCGCACCTGGCGCGATGGCGTTGCCGTCGACTCCGGCCCCGGCACCACTACCACCGACCGATGGGGCACGCATCGAGAAGGAGGAGAGAAAGCTCATTCCTCCCGACATGATAGATGCTGGGTGGTGCGAAGCCCAGAGTGTGACACATGGCAAGAGCTATTTCTACAACAAGCTCACACGAGAGACCTCGTGGGATCTGCCCAGTTCATCGACTTATCTGCGTGAGCAACGGATGTTGCAGCCACATCCACCCACTGTTGATGTTTTGTCTGCTGCTGTTGAACAATTAACCAAGGGATTAGCTGCTGACACCGAAGCATCAACCTCTAGAGTAGGAGCTAATCTCCCAGAGAATGTAAAAGGGAAGGCAGGGGTCAAGCGCAAGCTGTACTTTCCACCGGATGAACAACAGGAAGAGAACGACAAGAAGGCGGTGCAATTTCAAATCGGAGGTGAGCGATATGCTGTTGTCAAGCGTTTCAAGGGTCGCACCTACATTAACATAAGAGAGTACTATTTAAATCCCAGCAGAAACAAATTGCTTGCTGGCAAGAGCGGAATTAATCTCACCGTGGAGCAGTGGGGTCAGCTCAAACAACAGAGTACCGCCATCACTAAAGCCATCTTTCAAGTTTAGCTGATTAACAAAGATGTTAACTGTTGATTAACTGAATGGTATTGTCTACCTGTTGCAGATGATGAAGAGCACGACATGGAGGGCGAGGAGAATGTGTTGAAGCGCAAGAAAATCAGGACACTTGTGAAACAAGTGATGACAAACATCGTCACGGATCACATCATCAGAATAAGTTATGCAGTTCAACAGAGTCTACCTTGCGAAGGGTGTGAGTTTGATTGGCCAAGGCAGTGGGATCACGAGTGTCTGTTTTACGGCGAGACTCCTGAGTACCACCTTGAAGATTTCGTGGATGACCACTTCGAGGAAGCAGAACAATACATTCAGCCGAGCCATGTTTGTGCTGTGTTTGGCGCAGTAGCACATCATGTTGGTGTTGAAGCTTACGATGGAATGGACGAGGACGTGTACTCTATCATAACTGATATTCTGAATGAATGGAACTCTGAACATCAGAATGGATCTCTGAACCTTGTTGACACTTTCGACGATAGAAACTCGGGAATTCTCCCGTTTCATGTCGTGAACGAGGTCATGGAATTAAATGGACTTGTTTAATTGAACACTTTGAACAGAACGCAAAGGTTAGAAGACGATTATTTTAGTTCATTCATCTGCAATAAGTATTATCAATTTGCCATATGTTGTTGTTGTGTTTTTGAAGATACTAAAGGACACCAAATAATAATTTAATGATTTAATTGTTAATTTGAAATCAAGTTTAGTATGAACGTGGACCCCCCCCCCCTTTGAATAAAAAATAGTTGTTTTATAAGTTACAATGTTGAAAAAAACATTTTGAGAAATTTCCATACATTAAAAGTTTGTTGTTAAAACTTTGAACATGTTAAAACAATTTAAATTGAATGTACGTGATCAGTTGAAGTTGAATTAAAAAGTACAGTTATTTGCTTGCTTGAAAAAGAATAACGCTTGTTCTCATACCTTTTGTAGTGTTTTTGTATTTTTGTATTTATTTATTATTGTTTTATATTCCTTAACCTTGCAACGCACTATGACACTTTCAGGTAGAAAGGGGAGGGACAACAACGTACGAAGACAGACAAAAGAACGACTGTACATGAAGCTATTCAAGTATGATTTGTTAAATTTAATTTTAACACCAACAGCAATCTTTGACATCAATATATTTACAGATGGTTTTTATATTGGTTTTAAATTAGAAAACATTTGATAAACTGAAAACATTAGTTATTATTATTATTATTGTTATTTTAAATTCTAATAAATTCGGGCCTTTAGAACATTTTGCTAGACCGAACACTGGCAAATTTGCTTGAACAACTTAGAGTTGATGGAATGCATTAATCTATAATGGAATAATAAATACTAAAATAAAAAGAGAATTTCTTGAGCAACATTTGTTGATATGATGATGATGATGATTCAAAGTATTAGCGTCTGTTGAGAAGAAGTGTTTGGGTGGATACGATTGTCTCAATGCTACATATTTGCTTCTTAAATATATGGTCTGGATAATTTTGAAATCGAACATCCTGATTCAACGCAAAATCTCTAATACACTGTAATAAAATATGAGGAAACTTTTCTGTTTTCATGACCTCAGCTCTGCTGCTTTATTCAACTTCTCAATGTTGAAACATTTATCAAAAGTTACAATGTACATGTATTACTCCTTCAATTCGGTTAGTTTAATGAAATTAAAAGGTAATGTTGAAAAATATTGACAATTTATTTACAATTAATTATGTCTGTATTTTCTTTTGACAGAAACTGTATGTTTTACCAAATTGATTTTGAGAAAACAAACAAAATATATAAATACAATGCTTACCCCTTGTGATTTTGAGAAAACAAACAAAATATATATAAATACAATGCTTATCCCTTGTGATTTTAAGAAAACAAAAATATATAAATACAATGCTTACCACTTGTGATTTTGATGGAAACCAAACATATATAAATACAAGGCTTACCCCTTGTGATTTTGAGAAAAAACTAATAAATACAATGCTTACCCCTTGTGATTTTGATGGAAACCAAAAATATATAAATACAAGGCTTACCCCTTGTGATTTTGATGGAAACCAAAAATATATCAATACAAGGCTTACCCCTTGTGATTTTGAGAAACAACTAATAAATACAATGCTTACCCCTTGTGATTTTGATGGAAACCAAAAAAATATATCAATACAAGGCTTACCCCTTGTGATTTTGAGAAAAAACTAATAAATACAATGCTTACCCTTGTGATTTTGATGAAACCAAAAATATATAAATACAAGGCTTACCCCCTGAGATTTTTGAGAAAACCAAAATATATAAATACAAGGCTTACCTTGTGATTTTGATGGAAACCAAAAAAATATATAAATACAATGCTTACTCCTTGTGATTTTGAGAAAAAATAAAATATATAAATACAATGCTTACCCCTTGTGATTTTGATGGAAACCAAAAATATATAAATACAAGGCTTACCCCTTGTGATTTTGAGAAAAAATAAAATATATAAATACATGTGATTTTGATGGAAACCAAAAATATATAAATACAATGCTTACCCCTTGTGATTTTGAGAAAAAATTTAATATATACATTACTTTCTTCAGATTTTGATGGAAACCAAAAATATATCAATACAAGGCTTACCCCTTGTGATTTTGAGAAAAAACTAATAAATACAATGCTTACCCCTTGTGATTTGGATGGAAACCAAACATATATAAATACAATGCTTACCCCTTGTGATTTTGAGAAAAAATAAAATATATAAATACAATGCTTACCCCTTGTGATTTTGATGGAAACCAAAAATATATAAATACAAGGCTTACCCCTTGTGATTTTGTGAAAAAATAAAATATATAAATACAAGGTTTACCCCTTGTGATTTTGAGAAAAAATAAAATATATAAATACAAGGTTTACCCCTTGTGATTTTGATGGAAACCAAAAATATATAAATACAAGGCTTACCCCTTGTGATTTTGAGAAAAAATAAACGCCCTCTGTTAATGAAATGTAATAAAGAACGTTTTAACAGTAGAATCGATACTGTGCGCGCGATACTGTGCGCGCGATACTGACAGTAATTTCATTCATTTATTTGTTAATCACATTTTATGATTTTCATAATTGACAGTATTTTATTAATTATTGCTTGGCCAGCTGTGAATGACCACTTACAATTTATACATTTCAAAACGATACATTTCAAAACGATACATTGATATTTTATAAAATTGTTTATTACAAATGGATTAATAAACTCATCCCCCTTTTTCAGATTTTGGTTAGAAAATTAAATCGATGACTTTTGCGCCTTTTACCTTTTTCCCATCGTGCTTTGGTAAAACTTGGACAAACATGGCTGCTGACGGAGACAGCAATAGTTCGTACTTTAGGTTTTTCTAAGTAATATGGCTGTATTGAGAGTTTATTTAAGGCAGTTGGCTAATTGGATATCTTAAAGAGAGTAAGTAGAATAATAAGGAGTAATAATTCGTGATTTTCTTAGACGTTTTTGTTTGTTATTGTCAAATTACAAATAGATGTGCAGCAGACGATTAACACATTATTAGTTAGGTCAGTGACTGGCTCACAGTGCGTTGACCCTTTGCGCTATGTACAGTTAATGCATAGGTACACGTTGTATAGATGTTGATTTGTTTTGTATAAAGTTATTGATGAAGTGAAGTTGGATAGGTTTATAGATGAAAAATAATGTAGGTTTACTTTTGTTTTTCGTCAGAGACTGTATAAAATGTATACAATTTAGTTATTGGAATTTAGAAATGAAAAAAAGAACAAATTAAGCTAGGACGAAAGAAAATTCTCTATAAATAAGCAAATTGTTTTATGTCAGATTGAAATAATTTCTAGGATTAACGTTACTGTTAAAGTATGAGATTAAAAAATGTTTACAGGACATTGTGCATCACACTTATCCTCTTGCCAATAGACAAAGCTACTATTAAAAACACAGACATACACGAATATAATTTATTTTAATGATTAAATCGAACAGTTAATATTCATAACAGACTCGGTAATAATCTCTTCTTGGAATATGTGTTGGCTCTGAAAAGAGCCGGTTGTTTTATTGGTTTCACCGGTCTTGGCCGTACACTGGTTATTTGAACTTTGCTGGATTACTTGCCACTAGAAATCTCGCATACTCTAGGTTTCCGACAACTACAGCATACTTTAAAGCCTCCATCTGGGTAATCACCTCAATGTGAGGGAAGTTTTTGGGAATTTGCTCCCAGTCTCGCAATTCGGGATCAGCATTTATTCGTACACGTTCTGATTCAATAATTGCAATTGCTCGATTCTCTCTTACATATTGGTAAAAGGTAAAGAGAGTGGCCATACTAGTGAAGATATACAAGGGACGTGTTGTTCGATCAAGTTCAGTCCGTGTATGTGAATGAAGAGAGTATCTAGTACTAGGTGATGTGAGAAACGACTGTCTCAAACTTGCCCGAAATCATCAATATGCATGCGGCGCTTGCGCACTACTCCCTTCACCACACAAACTACATTTATTGTTTATTACAAATGGATTAATAAACTCCTCCCCTTTTTCAGATTTTGGTCAGAAAATTAAATCGATGACTTTTGCGCCTTTTTACCTTTTTCCCATCGTGCTTTGGTAAAACTTGGACAAACATGGCTGCTGACGGAGACAGCAATAGTTCGTACTTTAGGTTTTTCTAAGTAATATGGCTGTATTGGAGTTTATTTAAGACAGTTGGATAATTGGATATCTTAAAGAGAGTAAGTAAAATAATAAGGAGTAATAATTCGTGATTTTCTTAGGAGTTTTTGTTTGTTATTGTCAGATTACAAATAGATGTGCAGCAGACGATTAACACATATAAGTTAATTAGGTCAGTGACTGGCTCACAGTGCGTTGACCCTTTGCGTGCTATGTACAGTTAATGCATAGGTACACGTTGTATAGATGTTGATTTGTTCTGTATAAAGTTATTGATGAAGTGAAGTTGGATAGGTTTATAGATGAAAAATAATGTAGGTTACTTTGTTTTTCGTCAGAGACTGTATAAAATGTATACAATTTAGTTATTGGAATTTAGAAATGAAAAAAGAACAAATTAAGCTAGGACGAAAGAAAATTCTGTATAAATAAGCAAATTGTTTTATGTCAGATTGAAATAATTTCTAGGATTAACGTTACTGTTAAAGTATGAGATTAAAAAATTGTTTACAGGGACATTGTGCATCACACTTATCCTCTTGCCAATAGACAAAGCTACTATTAAAAACACAGACATACACGGAGGAGGATCTCAAAATCACAAGGGGTAAACCTTGTATTTATATTTTATATTTTTTTTTTCAAAATCACAAGAGGTAAACCTTGTATTTATATATTTTATTTTTCTCAAAATCACAAGGGTGTTTGTATTTATATATTTTGGTTTCCATCATTAAATATATTTTTTTGGTTTCCATCAAAATCACAAGGGGTAAGTTGTATTTATATATTTTTGGTTTCATCAAAATCACAAGGGTAAGCATTGTATTTATATATTTAATTTTTTCTCAAAATCACAAGGGTAAGCCTTGTATTGATATATTTTGGTTTCCATCAAAATCACAAGGTAAGCATTGTATTTATATATTTAATTTTTTCTCAAAATCACAAGGGGTAAGCATTGTATTTATATATTTTTGGTTTCCATCAAAACTACAAGGGGTAAGCATTGTATTTATATATTTTTTGTGTTTTTTCTCAAAATCACAAGGGGGTAAGCCTTGTATTTATATATGTTTGGTTTCCATCAAAATCACAAGGGGTAAGCATTGTATTTATTAGTTTTTTCTCAAAATCACAAGGGGTAAGCCTTGTATTTATATATTTTTGGTTTCCATAAAAATCACAAGGGGTACCGGTAAGCATTGTATTTATATATATTTTTAGTTTTTCTCAAAATCACAAGGGGTAAGCATTGTATTTATATATTTTATTTTTTCTCAAAATCACAAGGGGTAAGCATTGTATTTATATATTTTATTTTTTCTCAAAATCACAAGGAGTAAGCATTGTATTTATATATTTTTGGTTTCCATCAAAATCACAAGGGGTAAGCCTTGTATTTATATATTTTTTGGTTTCCATCAAAATCACAAGGGGTAAGCATTGTATTTATATATTAATTTTTTTCTCAAAATCACAAAGGGTAAGCATTGTATTTATATATTTTTGGTTTCCATCAAAATCACAAGGGGTAAGCCTTGTATTTATATATTTTTGGTTTCCATCAAAATCACAAGGGGTAAGCATTGTATTTATATATTTTATTTTTTCTCAAAATCACAAGGGGTAAGCCTTGTATTGATATATTTTTGGTTTCCATCAAAACCACAAGGGGTAAGCATTGTATTTATATATTAAATTTTTTCTCAAAATCACAAGGGGTAAGCATTGTATTTATATATTTTTGGTTTCCATCAAAATCACAAGGGGTAAGCATTGTATTTATATATTTTATTTTTTCTCAAAATCACAAGGGGTAAGCCTTGTATTGATATATTTTTGGTTTCCATCAAAATTACAAGGGGTAAGCATTGTATTTATATATTAAATTTTTTCTCAAAATCACAAGGGGTAAGCATTGTATTTATATATTTTTGGTTTCCATCAAAACTACAAGGGGTAAGCATTGTATTTATATATTTTTTGTGTTTTTTCTCAAAATCACAAGGGGGTAAGCCTTGTATTTATATATGTTTGGTTTCCATCAAAATCACAAGGGGTAAGCCTTGTATTTATATATTTTTGGTTTCCATCAAAATCACAAGGGGTAAGCATTGTATTTATATATTTTTGGTTTCCATCAAAATCACAAGGGGTAAGCCTTGTATTTATATATTTTTGGTTTCCATCAAAATCACAAGGGGTAAGCATTGTATTTATATATTTTTGGTTTCCATCAAAATTACAAGGAGTAAGCCTTGTATTTATATATTTTTTTGGTTTCCATCAAAATCACATAGTTTGGTATTTTGTGTGCAGTTTGGTCTCCACGCGCGCGCGCCCAGACGTGTCAGTATTTTGTGTGCAGTTTGTGTGGAGGGAGTAGTGTGCAGTATTTTGTGTGGAGTCAACCTATGTGAAGAGCAAATCAGTCCTCTTTGTGGTGGAGGAGGAGGAGGAGCAAGAGCAATGAGGAGGAGCATGAGGAGGGATGCTCATTTTCACTGCTCCTCATGCTCCTCCTCATTGCTCCTCCTCCTTCACCACAAAGAGGACAGATTTGCTCTTCACATACTACTTAAGGCAATATGTTACCCTTCTTGGGGAATTTTTTTTCCAATTATTGGTATCTCTGAGTCTTGGCTTACAGACATTAACGATCCTCTTATTAAGATTCCAGGTTATGTAACTGAAGGTTTTTGCCGCCCAAACAAACGTGGTGGTGGCGTATCACTCTATATCAAAGAGTATGCTTACAAAATACGAGATGATTTATGTGTCAATACTTCTGAGTTTGAATCGTGTTTCATTGAAATTGAGAATACCAATACAAGTAATATTATAGTTGGAATTATTTATAGACCACCAGATGGATCATGCATAACTTTTACAGAAAAGTTTAATGAAACACTAGGACTCACAGGAAACAAACCCTGTTACGTAATGGGTGACTTTAACATAAACTTACTCAACTCTGAGACAGACATCAATGTGCAACATTTTATTGATACATTGTCTTCTCATTCCTTCTATCCCCTTATTAACAAACCTACACGAATTACCAGTAATAGTGCAACTCTGATTGACAATATATTCACCAATGATTTTTCCAGTCATAAAGCAGGTATTTTAATCACAGATACTAGTGACCATCTTCCTGTATTCATGGTTATAGATAAATGTAAAGCACGAGATCCAAAAGCACTGAATTATACCAAACGTAATTTTAATAAAACAAATATTCGGAATTTTAACCAAGAACTTAATGACACTAACTGGGATTTGTTACTTTCTACAAAAGATGTGAATGAAATGTACGACCAGTTCATAGATTATGTAATAAAACTTTATGACAAACATTTTCCACAACGGGATCTCAAATGCAGAGTTAATAAAGACAAGTCTCCATGGTTAACAGAAGGCATTTACAATTCGGTTAGACGTAAAAATTACTTGTATAAGAAATATCTTGAGTCCCACTTTTCAAAACAAATCTTCCTATGCGCAGTATAAAAACGTACTTACATCCATTATTAGAACAGCTAAAAATAATTATTTTTGTGAACAGTTCAATAGAGAGAAAAATAATCCTAAGGGTACATGGAAGCTTATAAATTCATTATTATGTAGATCCAAAACTAAATCTAACCCATGTTATTTTGTACAAAATGGCGTGCGAATAGAAAATGATAAAGATATTGCTAGTTCCTTTAATAATTATTTTATCAATATTGGTAATAACATAGCAAAAAAACTACCAATACCTGACCAATCTTTTGAGACCTTTCTTGGTGACAGGTGTCCACATTCGTTATTTCTGGCCCCGATCACTGAAGCAGAAATTGCCATTGTTATTCTTAAACTCCCTTCTGGAAAAGCCCCTGGTTTTGATGGATTAAGCTCTTCTGTTATAAAAGAATCCAGGAATGCTTTAGCAAAGCCACTGACACTGTTATTCAACCAGTCATTTACGTCAGGGATTTTCCCCGACAGTTTAAAAATAGGTAAAGTTGTACCCATATACAAAAATGGTAGCAAACACGATTTTAGTAATTACAGGCCTATTTCGATTTTACCTGTGCTATCTAAAGTATTTGAATTTTTTTTTTATACTCTTTAATTTGCTTCATAAATAAGTATGGGTTGTTATCAGAATCGCAATATGGATTCAGAGCACAACGCTCCACTGAGTTAGCAATTACGAGTGTACTTAATAAAATTATTAATGCCATTGAAAACAAGCAAATATCAATCGGTATTTTCCTGGACCTGTCCAAGGCTTTTGATACTGTTAATCAGGATATACTTCTTCATAAATTGGAACATTGGTGTTCGCGGGACTGGTTCAAGAGTTACTTATCACAAAGAAAACAATTTGTCTCATATAATTCATCAAATTCATTACATTACTCAATTTCCTGTGGAGTTCCTCAAGGTTCTGTAGTGGGTCCTTTATTGTTCATTATTTATGTTAATGATATATGTAATTCGACTAATATGGTTTCATTATGTTTATTTGCAGATGATACAAATCTATTATATAACCACCACAATGTAGACATTGCTATTAATAATTTGAATATTGAACTTGTTAAGATACGCAAATGGCTCAATCTACTTAAGACCAATTATATAGTTTTTAGTACTCGACAGAACAAATACAACCGCAATGCTAATATACGCATAAATGGTACTACATTGAACCAAGTAAAGAGTACAAAATTCTTAGGAATTGTTATTGATGAGAATCTTTCTTGGAATAACCATATAGATATGTTTACCAGCAAAATCTCCAAAAACATTGGTGTCATGAACAGATTGAAATTTTTTCTACCTCAACATATTCTTTTAACGTTATATAATTCCGTCATTCTTCCATATATAAATTATGCTATATTAAATTGGGGGAGCTCAACTTCACAATCTAATAAACTTTTTCTTTTACAGAAGAAAGCTGTTCGAATTATTACAAAAAGTTGGTACTTAGAACATACCGCTGCGTTGTTTGCAGAGTTAAACGTTCTTAAATTCAACGACCTATACAATCTAAATCTAGGCAAAATCATGTTTAAGTATAAAAATGACCTCCTTCCTACTGATTTCAAAGATTTTTGCACGCTATCTTCATCGGTACATACATATGGCACCCGTGGTGCATCGAAGGGTAATCTTTACATTAATTATAACAGAACGTCATTATCTAAAAACAGTGTATTTTCTCGTGGTATTATATTTTGGAATCATCTCAAACCGGATCTAAAAGAACCTCTTACACTTGGTTCATTCTCAAAAAAACTTAAACAATACTTTTTAAATATGTATATGCAGTAAAAAACAAACCTGATTCAAATTATTATCAAAATGTTATTATTGTTATGCATTATTTAGTAGTTAGGTCTCACATGCCTGTTACATGTCCTTGTCATGTCTAAGTCTTTGTCTGTCATAGGGGAAGATTTAAAAGCATTATGCTTCATTTTCCCCTACATGTTGGTAATACTGCCAAGTTCCTATGTATACTGCTAAGTTCCTATGTATAAATCCTGTAATTTACACTTAACATATTGTCAACTGTGCTTAATATTAATAATCTGTAATGTACTATTGTACCCATTATGGATTAAGTTGTTGCCAACATGGAAATAAATGTGTGACATTGTATTGTCACGACGAACAAAAAAAAAAGATTGTTCGATGTATATCTTGATTCAAAGAGAGTAAGCATACTCATAGAAGCAGTTTTGCCAACATTACCAATGTTGTACCTTCCCTTCAATGTATATCTTATTAAATTCAAAGAGAGTAAGCATACTCATAGGAGTAGTTTTGCCAACATTACTAATGCTGTACCTTCCCTTTAATGTATATCTTGATTCAAAGGGGGGTAAGCATACTCATAGCAGCAGTTTTGCCAACATTACCAATGTTGTATCTTCCCTTCAATGTATATCTTGATTCAAAGAGAGTAAGCATACTCATAGAAGCAGCTTTGCCAACATTACTAATGTTGTACCTTTCCTTCAATGTATATCTTGATTCAAAGAGAGTAATCATACTCATAGAAGCAGTTTTGCCAACATTACTAATGTTGTACCTTTCCTTCAATGTATATCTTGATTCAAAGAGAGTAAGCATACTCATAGAAGCAGTTTTGCCAACATTACAAATGATGTACCTTTCCTTCAATGTATATCTTGATTCAAAGAGAGTAAGCATACTCATAGAAGCAGTTTTGCCAACATTACCAATGTTGTACCTTCCCTTCAATGTATATCTTGATTCTAAGAGAGTAAGCATACTCATAGAAGCAGTTTTGCCAACATTACTAATGTTGTACCTTTCCTTCAATGTATATCTTGATTCAAAGAGAGTATGCATACTCATAGAAGCAGTTTTGCCAACATTACAAATGATGTACCTTTCCTTCAATGTATATCTTGATTCAAAGAGAGTAAAGTAAGCATACTCATAGAAGCAGTTTTGCCAACATTACCAATGTTGTACCTTCCCTTCAATGCATATCTTGATTCCAAGAGAGTAAGCATACTCATAGAAGCAGCTTTGCCAACATTACTAATGTTGTACCTTTCCTTCAATGTATATCTTGATTCAAAGAGAGTACGCATACTCATAGAAGCAGTTTTGCCAACATTACCAATGTTGTACCTTTCCTTCAATGTATATCTTGATTCTAAGAGAGTAAGCATACTCATAGAAGCAGCTTTGCCAACATTACTAATGTTGTACCTTTCCTTCAATGTATATCTTGATTTAAAGAGAGTAAACATACTCATAGAAGCAGTTTTGCCAACATTACCAATGTTGTACCTTTCCTTCAATGTATATCTTGATTCAAAGAGAGTAAGCATACTCATAGAAGCAGTTTTGCCAACATTACTAATGTTGTACCTTTCCTTCAATGTATATCTTGATTCAAAGAGAGTAAGCATACTCATAGAAGCAGCTTTGCCAACATTACCAATGTTGTACCTTTCCTTCAATGTATATTTAACTGATTCAGAGAGTAAGCATACTCATAGAAGCAGCTTTGCCAACATTACCAATGTTGTACCTTCCCTTCAATGTATATTTAACTGATTCAAAGAGAGTAAGCATACTCATAGAAGCAGCTTTGCCAACATTACTAATGTTGTACCTTTCCTTCAATGTATATTTAACTGATTCAAAGAGAGTAAGCATACTCATAGAAGCAGCTTTGCCAACATTACCAATGTTGTACCTTCCCTTCAATGTATATTTAACTGATTCAAAGTGAGTAAGCATACTCATAGAAGCAGCTTTGCCAACATTACTAATGTTGTACCTTTCCTTCATTCAGTATATTTAACTGATTCAAAGAGCATATGCGTGTACTTTCCCTTTAAGTATTTTAGCTAATTAATCTCCATTGTCTCTCTACTCTTATCACGTATCCAAGAGTCCATCTGACTGAAATGACAAGTTGCTCAATTGTCATCAAGTTCTGGTCGAATGACACTAAAATTTTCATAATGGGGTCGATCAAAGGCCATGTACGTCTGTAAATAAAATACAAATAAATATTGCAATACAAAATACTGGATAACGTTACAGACAAGATTACATTACATTGAGCCACACACCAAGTGTACATCTATTTTATTTTTGACAAGTGCGTGCTCAGTCTTGCTGAGAAAACCAAGTTATTTTGCTCTATCATCCATCCATAATATACTCCTCACAATAGGTAAAACTTATAGCTTTACATGGTGAAGAGGATAAGTAAGACTAATTGCGGTGACACCATGTGAAATTCTCCACTGAGTAGTAATTAGTTCTGAGAAGAACAGGAGGTTACAACTTGACGTTTCGATCAGTATGGTCTGATCATCTTCATTGCAATTAGTCTTATTTAGTCCTCACAATAGTTTGGTAGATTTTAAGACTGCATGGGTGACATTTTAGTGAATAGAAATGCTGGTCAGATATATACATTGGCTATATTAGCCAATTGTTGTGCCTAAAAATGTAAGATACTTTACATGAAATGAGGTTGCTAGTCTTAGTAAATTACGGCAGAATTACGGCAGCCTCAATGAATCATTAGGTAGGCCTAGCTATTTACTGTAAAGCTGTGTCGGGAACAGACATTGTTTTTACAAAGGCTCTTTCTAACATGAAAGCTAGACTTAATGGCATTAGGTCATTTGATGTACATGTATGTAAAATGAAGATTAAAACTCACATGTTTTATTTGATTGTCATTCATATGACTCAGGATTATAACCAAGTCTGAGAAGGATAGTCTGATGGTTGGATCTTGGTACCAGCACCGGACCATCAAGTCATAACTAGATATGAGAAAAACATTCAAGGTGAGATATTGAACAATAATACTCCTTATATAAGAGAGGAGGTCCAAAGTCATGGTACAGCCAAGCCTTTGAAAAGCCTGCATGGCCAGGCCCAGGCTTAGAGGCCTATATAATCCCCTATCTGAACACAAAAGACCCTTTACTAATGAATAGATCTCAAATGGCTCTTATTGTTAATATTGACTTGACTGACACCTCGGCAGTCTTT
Source organism: Zoroaster sp. YZ-2022 (assembly GCA_029582265.1). Classification (NCBI taxonomy): domain Eukaryota; kingdom Metazoa; phylum Echinodermata; class Asteroidea; order Forcipulatida; family Zoroasteridae; genus Zoroaster; species Zoroaster sp. YZ-2022. The sequence goes on along the minus strand of CM055825.1, from coordinate 26,182,376 downwards.
TGTCCCCAGCTGCAGCCATTGTAATGAGATCAACTTGGTTGGGCTAGGCCCTCCAGAAGCTCAGGTTATGTTGATTGGTATGTACTGTATTGTTACAGGATAAGGCCTCACAAAAGAAAGATTAGGAGGCCAGGTAGCCTGGGCCTGGCCAGGCCAGGCTTCTCAAAGGCTTGGCTGTACCAAGACTTTGGCCCTCCTCCCTAAAATATATTTCAATTATTACACTTAAAACGTAACAATCTCATACACAATTGTTGTCATTGTAATATATTTTACTGTGTGATCGATGTTTGCATTATAAGATTAGACCAATTTATTAACAAATAATTCATTGAGAAAGGATTTGAGGCTTTGCATGGTGGAGATAGATACTTGAGTTCTTTCGGGTGACACCATGTAATGATCTCTTCTTGGAAGAAGTGATGGCTCTGAGAAGAGCCGGTTGGTTTGTTCTCTACTCTAGCCGTCATCATCGTCCTGATGATGGCTAGAGTAGACAAGTCAAAATTAATTAATTAATTCATGTAAATGTCACCAAGAGTGAATTGTATAGCACTATAAAACTTGTACATCTTACATTTCTTTGTCACAGTTGGGTGGTTTGGGCATGCGGTATCCCTTCATCAGTTCCACAGCCAATGACTTGGTCCTGATGGTTGGATAGGGAGTGCCCCCTTTACAACAATAAAACATGTTAAATACTTCCACAAGAAGGCATTAATAACTTGGATGGACAAGAGGGTTTCATTAATTGTCCATGTTATAATTGACTCTACAGTGCTCATTTTATACCATTATCACCATTATCATGGTAAATGTTCCACCGGTCTATCCAACTTAGTTCCTCCTGTTAGGGTGTTTGAGCGTGAAACTCGGTCTTCTGCCTCTTCTCACCCATACACCCTAGCTATACCTAGATGTAGAACAAAAAGCTATATACTAATAGCTTTTTACCACATGCTGCATCTCTTTGGGATTCCTTGACTAATCCTTTGATCTATTCTGTTTAATGAGGAATCTCAATTCCCACATTCTGCTCCTCTTGAGTCTATTTAGGTGTTTGGGTTACTGCCCAAACACACCTTGTTTTTGTTTGAGGTTTTACTTTTTATTTGTTTTCTGTTGCGGCCTGTACCTTGATTGGCTTTTAGCCTTGTTCAGGGCGAATATGCATAACAACATTTCTTTTACCATATTAAAGCAAAGGTGCACTTATAAGATATTCTTGGGATAATTTGTTTATAAAAGTATAGGCCCTATAGCAGACTATTTTGTAAATATTTTAAGGTACTTTCATAAGTGCAGAGAGTAGCAATAAGAACTCGGTAAACATTTCATTCTGATAGTGAGTAAAATTTTCAAACACAGGACATGGGAAGTGGTCGGTTTTGAAAGTGCATTTGAAAGTGCAGGTGATATATTCTGCGCTGTTTTTGTAGAGCTAAGGTTATTCTTCCCACTCCATCGCATAACGTAATTATGCTTAAAATGTTTGTGTATATATGTACAAATGTGAATGAACAAGTTCACCAATAATGCTCACTAGTCACTTAAAAGACTTCTTTTCTTCACTTAGAAGACAATTTACATAAATAAATAGAAAGCTGGGTCAGCAAGAAGAAAACATCAGATTATCTTACCAAGAGTAGCGATTTCCCACAAGAGAATACCAAATGACCACCTGAAAGTAATATTTTAGAAGAAAGTAATATTTTAGAAAAAAAGGAGGGAAATGTGAATGTTTTGTTTAGATGTATCATCCGTACCTGATCCAAGGTGGGCGAAGTGCCCTCACGTCTGCATGCATACGTTTTTTGTTTAGATGTATCCTCCGTACCTGATCCAAGGTGGGCGATCGAGCCCTCATGTTGTCTGCATGCATACGTTTTTTGTTTAGATGTATCCTCCGTACCTGATCCAAGGTGGGCGAAGTGTCCTCATGTTGTCTGCATGCATACGTATTTTGTTTAGATGTATCCTCCGTACCTGATCCAAGGTGGGCGAAGTGCCCTCATGTTGTCTGCATGCATACGTTTTTTGTTTAGATGTATCCTCCGTACCTGATCCAAGGTGGGCGAAGTGCCCTCATGTTGTCTGCATGCATACGTTTTTTGTTTAGATGTATCCTCCGTACCTGATCCAAGGTGGGCGAAGTGTCCTCATGTTATCTGCATGCATACGTATTTTGTTTAGATGTATCCTCCGTACCTGATCCAAGGTGGGCGAAGTGCCCTCATCATGTTATCAGCATGCATACGTTTTGGTGTCCCCTACCCATTTGTTGCATGCCTCCCTTTTTTTAACGCTGGATCTGCCCCTTATCCAACAAATTTCATGCATTTACACTCAACTTAACAAGGCACTGCATGCGTCGTATTACATAACATGTTTCAAGAACAAACGTGAATAAAATACATTCAGTATATTTCTGTATTTTCCTTAAATCTATAACTATTTAACATTGCCTGTGTACGTTTTGTATGTAGACAGCTTGAAATATTGTTTTAAGCTGGTGGACGAAAATTTTGACGCAGAAGCAAGGTGATGTTGTCATGTTTAGAATGTTATAAATACTGCCCTCAATGTTCAACTTACACATCACTCTGAGTAGTGTACGTCTGATACATCAAAGACTCAATGGACAGCCAGCGAGTTGGAACACGTCTCTGATATCAAAAGAACAATTAATGCACACCAAATGTCATCAAAAGTTTGGTTCTTATACATTCATGCTGAATAATTAAAACACAAATTGGGAATATAATATTTGTTTATAATAAGCCACAATGGTGTTGACCTCAATAATGTTGCAGCCATTTTAGTGACGATTGCTTCCACAACATACAATTTTTTTCTGTATTCTGATAAATTTACATTTTTACTTTCTGATGCATACAAAATATGCTAGGTTTTTCTTTAAATTTTGGATAAAATGAGACATAAAAACTAATTTATAAGATGTGTTCTTTTTAAGTTGAGATTAATATAAAATCATTAATATGATTAACATAAAATTCCTTTAAATCCCTTATGAAAAAAACCATACATACCATTCGGTATGTGCACTAGCACCATTTATTATCATTCATTACCAATGGTACTAATGGACTGGTTTTTATAAGGGATATTATAAAGCTATGGGCGTAAAATTTAGTTGTTATTTTTAAATAAAGTGATTACCATTGATGTCTGGGTATACATATCCCCCCCACGGGAAAGTCCAAAATCTGAAACCTTGGCAATCAATCCTTTTCCAAGCAGGATGTTTCTTGCAGCTAAATCTCGGTGAATCACCTGATCAAATATTAATGACATCCATCAAAAATAATTCATTACATCTTAAAACAATACCAACTTTAGGTAGTTAAATATCAAAAAATATATTGAGGAAAATATTGCACGACCAAGCTTTTTGAAAGCACGATAAACAAAGCTTAATAATTCACACTTCTATACCATTAGGCTAACAGCTGGTTCCTTGAAATGATTTGAATGGTTCGCAGGCTCCAAGTAACTAGTCTACATCAGACATGTTCATTGCTTTCATTGTTATATCATTTGGAATGAATATTAAATGGTCGCTTGGTGTGGGGACTTCAGTTAAATTTTTTTTTATTGAAATGAACCATCTCATCAAAGATAAGTCTAAACTTATAAGCATGAAACAAGCTGCTGTATATATTAAGGGAAAGAACTTACAAGAAATTTACAAATAAATCAAACATTTTAGTAACTTAAATCTTTTTAGGTGGTTCATTAGTTTCCTCTGTGCCTATGACATCTATTCTATGTGGCAATTTCTGTTAGTCCCCCCAACACCAGAGGTGATACGGTGAACAGCATTATTGGATAGAAAGACATGGAGCATGATTGTAACCGCCCGTAGTGACCCCTATGTCCTCAGGAGAAAAAAAGCAAAGCCTTGACGTTAACAGTTTTCTGATGAGTAGGCCTTATACTGTATAGATAAAGAAGTATGTATAACCTGTTCCAGGCACAGCTTGTGTCTTACAAATTACTGTATTTTTGTTGGAACTATCCATTTTTGCCCACATCTGGGCAAACGGTTTGGTTTTGACATACCCCTGATTTGGCAAGGTGTTCCATTCCCTTGGCAACGTCAAGAGCAAATGCCACGAGCTGCTCTGATGACAAAGATTCACCGGAGTCTGACTCTGGGCGAGCCGTCCGCAGGTAGCTACGCAGGTCACCATTGGGAAGATATTCCAAAGCGACGTACAGAACCTCTTTACAAAGAAACATTCAAGTACCATACAAATTATATACAATATGTAATTGTATTCAACTCATCAGGAAGTTCTGAAAGCTTATATAAATTCATTTTTTACTGCAGTATCATGTTGCTTAGCACAAACAGCCATTGTAACATATGTAATGATACGTCACGGACAGACAGACTTATATCAGGTTCATAGTAATTTGCCTTGTCGATATGTCATACTAAGTTCGACTTAAAAATGATAAAAATATTTTGTGACTGAAATATAATCATTGTGCCATAAATGATGTAGGTATATATAGCTCTCTATAAAACCATTTGGGTAAATTTGATGGTTGATCATTTCACCACACATTTCATTCATTGTAATTACTATCTGATGATATGCATTATAATGTCAACTTTGAAAGTATTGCCACTGGAAGTGAAATATGAAAAATGAACCTCAACTATTTTCATACCTTCATGTTGACAAGCACCCAACAGTGAGACAATATTGGGATGGTAACCAATGGAGGTCATTGTACGGAACTCCTCCATAAAATCCTCCCGGTCACTCGGTGAGGCATGACCTTAAAACACAAGAACAACAAAATAAGATTCATTGGAGTCTGACTCTGGGCGAGCCGTCCGCAGGTAGCTACGCAGGTCACCATTGGGAAGATATTCCAAAGCGACGTACAGAACCTCTTTACAAAGAAACATTCAAGTACCATACAAAATAACCTAAAAGCACGTACACTGGCAAAACCTTTATGAATTTTGAGAGACTGACCAGGCCGGTACAAAGGTCAAATTTATACAGATCACTTTACTTTCTTACACTTATCTTGAGGTTGATCACATCCTGATACTACAGAATCTTGATGTTTCACAAACCAACATAAAACAATGTTTAAAACACTTTTTGAGAATGTATTTAAGCAATTGATCTTTTGAGAGACTTCATGATGTTTCGGGAAAGGTGATATCAACAGCATATAATTCCTCATATGCTGTGTACTCTTCTGCAGCCATTCTTATGTGACAGGTAGAATTGACATACCCTATTTTATATATTGCGCCCTCGCTTGACCCTTAAAAGTTTGATACCATCTAAGAAGTTGCTTTGTCTTGTGGTCATAACCACCACAGCTTCTGTTTGGGCCACATCATCAAAATATTGTGCTGTCCATATGTATACAGTGTACACTTAATATTCAAGTTCTTCATTGCACCTCATAATGGCTTCCCACTGATTAGACTGGGGTGAGTGTACTTTCATTTAATTTGTTCTTTTATCACACTTATTATCAAGTTATTAATTAGTGTTTTCTGAGTATTATTTTGACATCTAGTCAGAAAATTTGTTGGTTTACTCAGTATTTTAGTCGGTGGAAAGTGAATTATTTGTTTGACTGACTTGCTGATTTGTTTAAATGACATTGAGTTCATTTACAAAATGAATTACTTTTTGGCTTTTATTCTCTTTAGTTACTTTTAATAAGATTGTCATTTATACATTTTTAGGAGTATTTGTTAACTTTCTTTAGTTCCTTTTAATTTACTTGATCACTTTGTATGAGTGTGCTCCTTTAAGGATGGATGCATTTTTATATTATCTGATCTATTTTAGAATATTCACCATAGTTTAGTATTTTATACAGTAAATTTAGTTTGGAAACATTCATAAATTTAATACTGTGATCAAATTGCTTTTCTTTAACCTTAGACCACCACAAATATTGTACATGTATCAACTATAGGAGTGACCTTGCCATAATAACACGTGGTTTTCCTCAGCTGCAAGTGAAAGGTTGAAGGTTATTGGTACTTGGTAGAAGTGCAAGAAACCTTGATTTATTATGGCATGCTCATTTCACTTCTGGAGTATCAAGTCCGTAGACTATTAGCTGAGTGTTTCTAGAGCATATGAAATCTAATTATCAATTGCCTATAGGTTTGCACACAATTCTGTCCATCGATATTGCTTTGTTATTGATAATAGTATGGTTGTTCTTATTTAACCAGTTCGCACCGGGAATAAAGAAGTTTTTCCGAACCCCGTGGCGGGTTTATTTTTACCGCACAAACACTACCAATGGTGCTCACCAGAGCGTGACCGGGGAGACCGCGTCTTCCACCGTATGCTTATGGCTCATTGCCACGTCGACCTGGAATCTATACAAATATTCCCGAGAATCCTGTGGCGTTTTTAGACGCGTGTATACACGGCCTCCGATGCGAACTGGTTAAGTTTTCTCCAGCAATTGATATGTGATCATTTCTATTTTTCATTCCATTAGCAACCACTAGGAATAACCACCAGTTTTATTGTTCTCTTGGGTATTTAACTTTCTAGAGCATAGGGTCAATAACAACTTAGCCTAAAATACTTGTATTTTATTTCAGTTAATTACAAGTGTATTAGTTTTATCCATTGCTGTTTACATAATTTCTTATTCTTCACCATTTAATTATTATTTTTATCTTTAATTTATCTAGTTATTAGTTATCTTTTTGATTATATTTCCTATTATTATATTCACACTTAATTTTCTTACATAATTTGAATGGTGAATAGACTGGGTCAAGTCTGTGATTTATTAACTTCACATTGATAGAGGTTGTTCAATTACACTTGTGCTATACATTGTTATTTGTTTCTTTATTTGACTTTGCAAGTTAAAGCATTCCCATGCCTTGTATTTTCTTATATGACAATAACTTAACCTTTTGAGTTAAAGTACACTGTGTAAGAAGATTTCACATTTATTATTTTTATTAGAATTTTCCAATTCATTATATTTATACAGGAATTGTATTTTGTATCTTTTCAGGGTTTTCATTTTGAGTAAATGCAGTCACACCATTAAAAAAACAAGACCGCTTAAAATGTACACCATCCGTGTCGTGATATATTCATTTTGAGCTGTCACACTTAATTGACCATGATCATGTGATGATAAGAGAGTATGTGAATGGTACCATCTATGACGATAGTTTCCTCATTTTCGAATACCTTTCAGTAACTTGATAGCAGACTCGGTCTTATGCCCGCTTACGTTCACCGTCCCTGACCTCACTTCGCCAAAGTTTCCTCTGCCAAGTATCTTATCATCAACGACAAGATTGCTCCAGAGAATTTCCCATCGGGCAGCCCAAGATGGAAGGCCAACATCTTCATAAATGATAGTTGATATATCTTCTGGTCCGGTAATCGTATCGTCATAGTCAGTATCAGTAGGATCTGCAGTAGATGTCTGTGAAAGCAAAACATGATAGTGCTTGTAAATAGCCCTTTATCGCACTGCAGCCACCTTTGTCAGATTCCCTGTATGCAACTACGATAATTAATAAAGCTAATCCCCAATCCGTACAAGGTACCAGACTATTTTCCTTCCAGCCTCGGTTTGGTCACATGTATGGAAGAAAGACAAGATGGCTGTACCATGATATAGATCTAATTGAGACCCCATGTCTGGTCTAACCCCGGGGCTGTTAGAGGTATAGTTGGCAGTTGTTTGGCACTAGGGTTAGATGGGCTGGTTAAGGTCACAGGACATTCAATAAAATACTGTGTACACAAAGGAGACTCTTCAATGTTTTCATTTTAATCATCACTGTAAGCTAGGTTAGGCCTGAAATAAGCACTGTTTAATAAGAATTTCTAACTAAATCGTGAAAGGGTCACAATCATATATTTTATGGGAAGCAATAGACGTTTGTCTGTATCTCAGGTATGTGCATCATAAACGATACAAGTTGATCTGATCTCCTTTCCTAATGTTGCAAACTTTGAGTGGGCTTATTTTTTGGTTTGTGAACATTGTAAACATAAAGAATACTTACTTTTTGGTGAAATGGCATTGAAAACTACATAAAAGCTAAGATGGTTCTAAGAAAGATATAACTGGCTCCATTAATGCGCCATGAGTGTCAAACTTGGCAGATATCGGCACAAAAAAGTGTCCATTACAGAGAGAAATGAAGAAGCAACTTACTGGGTCATTGTCCACAGATAGATAGATGACAATGCAAGAGGATTTATAGTCATTCGCCAATTGCCAGATGTCACCCACTGTGTTGGGGAGCAGAGCTTGTATTGGGTGGCCAGGCAGCCAATAAGCAATATTTTGGAGTTTCTTCACTTACATGGAACTGGTCTTCGCTGCCAGAGGCCCCCGTCTTGTGGTCTTGTTTTTTCGTGAGGCTTGATTCCAAGAGGGCATCAAAGATGAACTTATACTGGTCCTAATGTCGGAAAGTGGAAAAACTACCCAATTAATATTTTTATAGAATTATTGTGAACTCAAGTAACATTTTAGTTTATCTAGTATTTTCAGGTTGAAGTCAAAATGTTCTTGTGGCAAGAGACTGCTGAAATTGCTGACACAAATATTGTTTGAAACCAACAAGGTTAAGTAGTTGTTTGTTTGCACAAACATTGTAATTTACCATGAAGCTGGAAGGTTACAACCTCAGACCATTCTTAAGTAGAACCTTTGTTTTAGAGAACTTTTCCCACAGCCATTAAAGTTATTTTTAAGGACTCTTACATACATTTGTACCTCTTGAAGAAAGTTAATTAGCTCTGGAGGTTCTTTCAGACCTGGGAGTGCTTTTGAAAGTCAGCAGATTTGGGGTTTATGCAACTGGAATTATAGTTGATCTAAGCAAATTGCTGATTTGAGTTAACCAATCAGGATCCTTATGTTTGGTGACCATTGGTGATCAGCCAATCAGTATGTGGCTCGCTGTCACTCACTGACCGTTTTAGAGGGGTTTTAAGGGGCTGCACAGAGGGTCAAGAATCATTCTGCATCCAGAAACCAACGTGCATGTGACTCGTTCGATATTAGTCAAGTCATCAGTAGCCATATCTCGTAAGTTAAGATTTTTATCGTTTTAAGTTGTAATTTTGAACTTCGTTGTTAGAATTGCTATTATTTTAGTTGTCTCTTATTGATATAATTTGGTTTTGTTATAGTTTGTAAACAACTGTTTAGTATTCTCTGTAGTGTGAACATTGTATTCAGAGTTGGAACTGGCATTTATTCAAGAGATATACTCTATTTTTACAAGTGCATCCATTTTCGTAAACCAGTTTATTCATCTTTTCAGTTCAATTGTTTTTGTAAATGATTTGATGCTTCACTTTAATAAAACAGATTTACATTTACTTTTTAAAGGTTTATCATTTTCCTCTTGTGTGTAGCTTGACCAGAGACGATCATCTGGGTTAGGATGATCTAGTAGTTTGAATGTTATACTGCTGAGAGTATTCAGGTTATCTCTTAACTTATTGTGTACTAGATTCGCGAAAATCTACTGAAAACTGCATATTGTATTTGTATTATTTCACTGATGAAAAGTTTTCAGCTTTTGCAACCATATTTAGTGTAATGTGTTGTATTTTGGGTCACAATTATGAATTTGTTCGATGCTAAAGTCAAAACGATTATTTTACTGGTGTTTATAACAGTTTATTTCCATAGTATGTTATTCACTGTGTTGTTTGGCCTTGTAACACTGTCCATGTTTTGGTTCTGGTACTTTTAATGATCTGATGTGAGGACAAAGACAAACTCAAGCTATGCTCAAATTGTGTTATGTAATCTGTTACAATCTATAAGTGAGACACATAGTGTTTTTGGCATTGATTTTCATTCATTCAATTATTGAAGGTTAGGTAAAATACAAATAGTGACCTTCTGAACTTTTGTGTTAAAGTATTGTATCGTAATGAAGATTTTATTGTAATTAACCCTTGTTTTATTATTTCTAAATACAAAGGGGTCCGTCCAGGGCAGGATTAACACCTCTGAGGGCCCCTGGGCACCTGAAACTCCAAGGGCCCCCCCACGGGCACGGGTCGTTCGCGTGCGGCCGCGAAGCGGCCGTGCGCAAATATGTGCACGCGCGCGAAGCGCGCGTGCGCAAAATTTTGAGTTTTTTTTCTTCATTTTCCTCTAAAATTTTGGGAAAATTTTTTTTTTCAATTTTTTTTTTTCAATTTTTTTTTTCGACCACCATGGAGGGCCCCCTGATGCCCAGGGGCCCCTGGGCACGTGCCCAAAGTGCCCATATGGTAGATCCGGCCCTGGGTCCGTCCAATCGGTCTGTCAATTCGGTCCATCAAATCCGTCAATTCTATCCGTCATATTTCGTTAATAAACAACTGCAAGTGGATTATTTAGAACTTATGTGTGCTAAGTCCATTTATTTAGATGTCATATAGATCCCTGTGTCACTCGACACTAAAACCCGCTATACGACACTAACAAGGACGTTTGGGAATTCACATACAAAATTTGTAAGATGCATACTCTGTGCAGGGGCGTAGCGAAGGCATTTTCTTTGGGAGGTTGTGGAAGCCAATTTGCTGACTGACATCAGATTTTTTTTGGGGGGGTGCAAATATTGTTGGTAAATTTACCGACAACACATTTACAAATTTATTCACAAAAGTTGCCAGACAGGAACACAGTTTTGTGTTGTTTTCTGAAAAATGTGAGCACCTATTGTGATGAAACCGTCACAGATTAGTTTTATGATATATTTCTTGAAAACTAGAGGGTTGAATTGAAAATGCATTACCAAATACCACAGTTGTACCCTTTATGAGGAATTTTGTACACTTGGATTTATTCAGCTCAGAAAAGTTCCATGAAGCACTGTGTACTCAGTGCTTTCCAAGTGTCTGTGGGAAAAGAAAAAAATCCAGCAAGCTCAGTGGTCAAAAGTTTAAGATGTCTGCACTATTAAGTAGGAAGTCGTGGGTTGAAATCCCCCCCCCCCCGAGTCGCCTGTGGATTTTTTTTTCCACAGACACGAAAACATTCAGTAAACATGTGCGACATGGTCGAGCGGTTTAGTGCATCGGATTAGTGCATCGGATTTGTGTTCTGACGGCCGAGTCGTCAGAATGTGGGTTCGAATCCCAACCGTGACCGGGGTACTTGTGTCCTTGAGCAAGACACTTTACCATAATTGCTTCTCTCCACCCAGGGGTAAACGGGTACCTGTGAGGGCAGAGTTGGTTGTTGTGTTTGATTAGCCCATATGCGCTGAATTGCCAGCAATCGAGCTGTAGATGGTTTCAGGAATGATTTATGAGCCTGATGAGCAGGGGTAATAATGTAATGCGCCTTGAGCACCAGTTTGGTGGATACTTGCGCCATATAAGTCTACATTATTAATTATTAATTAATGTCGGTATAGGGCAAAAATCAAATCAATTGTTTATGTATCTGATTAAACTTGATTTATTTTCAAAAATTCAAATTTTGATATGGCATAGTTTGTTATTTCCAGAATATTTTCATGATACAGGGAAGACACGACTGCATACCAGCGTTTGCACCATTTGGAATCGTTGCTCCCTCATAGCACGGACAAAGTTGAGGACGTCCACTTGCCCCTCAGTATGGGCCTGTTCCAACATGGAGTCTACTGTGATGAACGTCCCTGTACGGCCGACACCATCACTGGGTTTCAGATCAAAGAGAACAATATTTCAATACAGGGTCTATCCACTCTGTGCATAATGTGGTTGAGGGTGCAAATTTTTAAATCACCCTTGAATGACAGGCCAAACGATGGGTTATAGATGTATCACCCATGTTTTGATGGTAATTTCTGACAATTTGTTTTTTCATCAGAACATTGCTATTTTACTTGAAGAAAGGAAAATAAATCATTTAAAATGATACATTTCATTTTGATTTTACAGTAAATGTTTCCTTATGAGGAAGAAATTACAATTTAGACTGCAGTGGGAGGAAAAACCCAGATAATTATTCTTAGGAAACACACACGTGATTAAATAGGGATGATAAACCCAATCCACATGTCGGCTCATGCAGGTCCAAGTGGAATTGAAACCTGTGTCCACTAAGCACCACTACATCATTCATCAACCAGTTACCAATTCTGCTCAGCAGAAACAAATTGCTCACCAGAGAGATTGTCTAAGCAGGAGCCAATTTCATCAAGCTGACAATTTCAATAAGGAAATATTTTAGGTGCCATATTGTAGGGTGCCATGGCCGAGCGGTTACGTGCATCGAACTGATGGCCGAGTCATCAGAATGTGGGTTCGAATCCTGGCCGCGACCGTGGTGCTTGTGTCCCTGAGCAAGACACCCAGGAGTATAAATGGGGACCTTTGAGGGCAGAGATGGTAATTGTGTTTGATTAAGCTCGTTGCGCTACATATTTGGCAGCATGGGCTGCATACTCCCCAGGGAGTTGAGATGGTTCTAGGAATGATATAACTGGCCTGGTAACCAACAAAACCTAATAGCAAATTGTTTTACTGAGCATTTTTATCTGGTAAGCAGCTCTATGAAATTTGCTCTATATTTTGATGAATACCAGCTAAAGTTTTGCCCAAATTTTGACTAGAAGTCTGCTTTAAGATTCTTAGCAAAAAATATTCGCTTAATAGCAAAATGAAATTGGGCCCTGTGATCTCTGACATATGAGGGTGTTAATGTTAACATGGTCACCCCTTATGTGTTCCTAATCGACCCATCCAGACTACCCAACCTGCAGTGTACGAGGATGGGTCCCTGTTGTGAAGTCTCGGACATCTGAACTCGTCTGACAAACTGAAGTAACGATGAGGACTCTGGTAGCTTTATTTCGGGCCATGTGGTGTAATGATACTGCAGGATCTCACGGTACTCGCCATCTGGCTCACTGCTCTGTAGGAACAAACAAAAGTACAAGAAAGATGGAAACTCTTGCATCTGGGAAATCATTAAAAGGAAGGTAATGTTAGCAAAACTGCTTCTATGAGTATGCTTACTCTCTTTGAATCAAGATATACATTGAAGAGAAGGTACAACATTGGTAACTTTAATAGTTAATATGCATTCAGATTGTTTATACTCGAGGAAAATTTTATAGCATAATTTATTTACAAGTAAGATTTATGTAAAACTGTGATCATTTTTATGTTTTTTTATATATATTACCAATATCATACAGTGGTTTTAAATCATCTTATAAAACATGTACTTGGAGCTATTGCACAAAGCGTCAACATTGCATCCTCCGATAAGTACTGATGTACGATGCATATAATGGCGTAAGAATACAAATGCAAATTCACATGACGATAGTGCACACTTTAAAATATCTAAGAGAATAAGAGGTTTGTGAGATCGGGCCTGGGGGGGGGGGGGGGGGTTCACCGACCTTTGACAGGTTGAATCTCTTCACGATGTAATTAGTGTAAGCTTTCTTGTTTAGTTTGGTGACACACACATCTCCATAGATCTTGGTACTGTCCGGCCAGTACTTCTCACATTTTTTCTAGAAATAATGAAAATTATGATAAAAAAAGTATTTTTCAAGACTCTTTATTATTATTATTTTATTTATTTATTTTATTTTTTTACGTCATCTTTAATTCTGAAAGCACAACAATTCTGAAAGCAAACAGAAAATACATCAAAAACTAAAATCATTCAAATGAATACATGTGGAGATCGCAAGACTGCATGAGGAATTGTTCAACCAAAAGGTTCAGTCTTCCAGCAAGCATGTACATGAATCAGAATCAATACCAATGCAATGAGCAATTAAGATTTAACAAAAAATCCCTAAACTGTTCTTGAGGTGCAAAAGTGGACAGAAAAACACTTTCTTTTGTCACCTAATGATAATCACAATGTTCATACTGGCGGTCAATGGTCATAGTGATTCATAGCTACAATGTTGATACATAAACTGGGAGCCAATGCTCATGTTCAGTATAACCAAATGTTCATTATAGTAGTGTTCATTATATTGATTCATGGCTGCAATGCTGATACATATACTGGGAGCCAAGGGTCATGTTCAGTATAACCGAATGTTCGTTATGGTAGTGTTCATTAGAGTGATCGATCTACAATGTTGATACATATACTGGGAGCCAAGGGTCATGTTTGCTACAACCAAATGTTCATTATAGTGGTGTTCATTATATTAATTCATGGCTGCAATGCTGATACATAAACTGGGAGCCAAGGGTCATGTTCCGTATAACCGAATGTTCGATATAGTGGTGTTCATTATAGTGATTCATGGCTGCAATGCTGATACATAAACTGGGAGCCAATGGTGATGTTTACTATAACCAAATGTTTGATATAGTCGTGTTCATCATAGCACTGTATTACCTTTCCATTCTCCACTAAGTTGGTGAGCATGACGATTTTCCCCACACGTTCCTGCCACACCATACGCCATATATCAATCACCGAAAATTTATTAGGACCTGAAAATATTATAAAAAATTTCTTATATTTGTTTTTATTTTGAGTGGCAAAAGAAATTGACCTGTTGCCGTTTGTGACTTAACCACACCCTTAAGACAACCCTTATGGAATGCTATAATGCAGTAGATTTTTTGATGTCTTATTTTTTTCGGGCATTGCGTGTTTCATTTGAAGTGATTGGATTGGGCATCGGTTTAGTTAGCTGTGTTTAAGCGATTCTGCCTCAATAGGTCAACTGAATTTATTTGAAAATTGTGCATGCATATACTGCATGTATGAGTTCACTTCAGTTCACAAACTTATTTGTGAAATAAAAGTATGGCTTTTACCATTTTAGATTTAAGTTATATTTCTTTTAGGATTTTTCTTTTACCTTGACATGCGATGTATTTGGCGTCTTGTTTATATCCCTGTTAGGAAAAAGAGAAGACAAAAGAATTTATTTATTAAAACAAATTAATAAATAAAATTACCGCATTTAGATTTTATGAGATTCAACTGGATTGATGTACAGATGAATTTCATTGTTTATAAATTCATTTCCAGAAAATATCACTGCTAAACCATGCTTTGAACAAAACCGTTTTTATTCTCTCCTGAAGACGATAGAGCAGATCAAATCGTCAAGTTGCAACCAACCAGTTTTTTAGAACCACTTGTCAAAACGAGGTGTCCAAATATTTAACTTTCAATACTTTTGCAAATGTTTTTCTAAATGGACACATTTAGCAAACGGGCCGTCCAAAAGACACCCAAAGGAATTGCTGGCTTATACTAGACATTCTTAGTGATAACTAACATGGATGTAGGCTGCATTGATGTAGTCAGAGGATGGGTCACCATCTACACACTCCAAGACAACGCGTGAGTGATCATCTAGAGTCAAAGAAGAAAACAAAACTCATTATTACATGTTTAGAGGTATTCGGGCGCTATGAAGCTTGAAAAAGAAATGCCCTAAAAAATAGTGACTCGAAAGAAATTTCTTAACTCTGAATAAGTGTGTAATTTTTTGTTATCAAAGTATGGGGGATGATTCAATCTAATTCAAATTACTGCCCCTGAATATCACCAAAAATGTTTTTGTAATATTAATAAAAATAAATTAGGATTCTAAAACATTTGGATTAAAAATAAATGAATACATTTAGAGAAAATATTTTTTGCAAACCTTTTTCTGACCATTTGAATACAATGGTAATCTTTAATTAATTTTAAACATTAGTGCTATCAAGGATTTTATTTAATGGGCCTAAAAAGTGGGCGGGGGCAGGGGATGATCCTACGGTCCATCACCCCCTTCACAAAAAGTGGGGGTATATACCACTATTCTCCCCCGAATCTGAATGTTAAGATGGTCTTGAGCAGTTATTTACTCATGGTGAACTCACAGGCAATAATGTTGATGTATCGGTTCTTCTTCTTATTCTCTTCTCTCTCAGCTACCGTCCATGGGTACAGCGGCTCGTCTGGAAGAGACTAGTGATAACAAGAGGAACATCATTTATGAACCTTTGTCAAAATGGATCAAATCATATCTATATAAAAAAAAGAGTTAAAATGGTATATATGTCCTCACATGTTGACCCAAGCGGGATATTTGATCAAAAGGGCAATTCCATGGTTACTCACGTAACATTTTTGAGGTATTGGGCCCACTCTTAATGCCATAATTTCCTTACTTATATATTTCATTATCATTTTTTTTTACAGTAGGCCTAGTTGCATTATACCCAGACCTTACTCAGCACAAAAGAAATGTCAGAAATTTGTTATACGTATGCTATATAAGAGGAAAATACAGGTTACTCATGTTACATTTTTCAGACGTGCATAAAATGTCACTTTTTTTGCTGAGTAAAGTGTGGGTATAATGTAACGACTGTGAAAAAATGATGAGTGAAATATATGTGAGTAACCAGGCAAAATGACAGACACTATGTGGAGTGCCATGGTCGAGCGGTTTAGTGCGTCGGATTTGTGTTCTGATGGCTGAGTCGTCAGAATGTGGGTTCAAATCCCAGCCGCGACCGAGGTGCTTGTGTCCTTGAGCAAGACACTTTACCATAATTGCTTCTCTCCACCCAGGGTTAAATGGGTACCTGTGAGGGCAGAGTTGGTTATTGTGTTTGATTAGCCCTATATGCGTTGTAATGGCAGCAATTGAGCTGTATACTCCCCAGGGAGCTGAGATGGTTTCAGGAATGATTTATTAGCCTGATGAGTAGGGGTAATAATGTAATGCGCCTTGAGCACCAGTTTGGTGGATACGTGCGCTATATAAGTCTACATTATTATTATTATTATTATTATAGATGTATGGCACAAAGGTACCAGACTTTCTCGAGCTGGATGTTAATGTGCAAGAGCTTGCCCCGAATCACGTGATACAGCAACATTGTGTTAGCCATGGGAAGTTCATACTTAAATATGAACTTGAGTCAGCACCATATATTATTAAAATGCATACAATTGCACCGTACCTCGTAATCATGCTGGAATCCAGTCTTGCTGGACTTCTTGCTCTTAATGTAATCAGCGAGACTGCTCAGAGGAACCGGATCTGAAGGTGTGAAGACTGGCTTCTCCTTCTTAGCGGAGAGGTTTCCTTTTGGCTTATTTGCCACCTGGGGCTTAGCTGGTGGTGGTACACTGACAGACACTACATCAAGCTCAATCTGCTGTATCGCTGTAGAGATATTATGGGGAGAAGGGGATAGAGAAACAAGTGATGAGGTAACATACAAATGAATGATGACAGTTCATTTTTAACCCCTTGGCTTCAACACTAGTTACCCAATTAGTTACCACTAGTTACCCCCTTGGCTTTGACACTAGTTACCTATGGTAACCTTCCTCAATCCATCAAATTCCATCACCATGCGATATAAACACCCATCCACATAATCAAACAGCACAGATTAAGGTCACATTGTATCTAACAACAATTGTATCCCCAGTCAAGCTTACCACGAATATATGGTTTTATAAAGCGCAAACAATTACAGAAAACTTAATTGGAGTGTCATGCCCGAGTGGTCGAGCACACCCGACTCAAGTTCTGGTGGCTAAGTCGTCAGAATGTGGGTTCGAATCCTAGCCATGCTGGTTCACATGCACTTGTGACCTTGAGCAAGACACTTAACCATGAATTGCTTCTCTTCACCCAGGAGTATAAGCGGGGACCTTGTGAGGTTAGACATGGTGATGAGGGCTTTACAGGTTGCCTGGGCTGTATTTTTCCCCAAGATAATAATAATAATAAAGATTTGTAGCGCGCATTTATCCACCCTGCTGGGCGCTCAAGATGTTGAGAATGATCCAGGAATGATTTAAAGTAGCCCATTGAGGGGATATTATAATATAAAGTGTCTTGAGCATCATGTCATGATGGAGTAAGTGACTTATAAGAATCCACTTTTATAATTTAGTTGCCCACTGGAGTATACCTTGAACACCCGATGTGTCACCTGTTGTGGGAGTTACTCTGATTTCTCTGTTTGCTTTACCCGTTGATTGTTGGCGTCGTCTCCTGAAGAAAAACAAGACACGTTTTTGTTTTTGAATTCTCCTGATTTTTGCTTTGCATTCACATTTCGCAGTATGTATCAGTCTCAATATGTACAATTTAAAACTAATTTTGTTTGACAACCAGGGCCCAATTTCATAGAGCTGCTAAGCAGCTGATTTTTTGCTTACTTTTCGTTTTTCATTTCATAGTGATGCTAACTGCTAAGCATAGAGAAAGGCACGCTAACTTGCCGGCCGTTATTGCTAGCAAATGAGTGACGCAACAATACAAATCCATAGTGAATGGACACGCCCCACTCTGAATTTTCTTGCTTACATGTACCTGTGAAATACGCTTATGCTTAAGCAATTTTTTCTGCTATAGTTTAGCAAGAAAATTTGCTTACCGGTAAGCAGCGCTATGAAATTGTGGCCAGGGATAAATTTCAGAGCTACTAAGCACACAAATTTTCAGAGCACTAAAAAGTTAGCAATAAAAGGTTACCATCCAAATTGTCACGTAATGATTATTACCTCTGGCAGGCTCTCAGCTACATTTTGCTCAGCAGATAAATTTACTACGCAATATTTTCTGCTTAGCGGCTCTATGAAATTGGACCGAGATCTCATCAAAATGAACGTATCTTACCAAAAAACGACACCCAGCAAAATGACAATGACTACAGCGGAGAAAGCCATAATGACACCAACAACTACTCCGGCACTATTGTCCACTTGAGGTGAATAATTTCCAACTACAAAAACAAGAAAATAGTTTGGATTATAAATCAAATGGCATTTCGAAATATAGATGAACTTTGTAAAGCCCCTATTTGCTCTGTGCACATTGTGGCCCTCTAGTGTTGAAAATCATCCAGTCTCACGAGTCAGGGCACTTTGTGTTGCCATCTTGGTTTTTAACAAAACTCATATTTTGTATATGCTGATATACAGTAAAAATCATTTCCTTGTAATATTGTATTAGACAACTTAAATAATTTTTTTAACCATCACAGTGATTCTTCACCCATAAAGATCTAATAATATGTACAGTATTGTTATTATCATAATTATCAATTATTGAGACATTTATCAAACATTTTACAAGATAATTGCTCTACATTGAGCAAGAGTCCATTGGTTTAAAAATTATTAAAAGAATTATAAGAATTGAACGTGCAATATTGCCTCCGATCGAGTCAGACTCGAGTCTGAGTCCAAGTCACGAGTCATATCCGAGTCTGGGCTCAACCTAAAAAGCTCAGACAGTATAAAAGATCCTACCTTCAACAGTAAATAGATCATCGTTCCACACCACGCTGGCTACCTGTTACAAACACAAAAATATCATAGAGTCGTAATTGGCATACAATCACAGTTATTGCTGTGTCCTTTTTGTTGAGAATAATTTAATTTGAGATTACATTGACTTGGCTGTAATTATGGGTGTAAATACAGGGTTATATATGCCCCACTCTGCCCTCATTTCTGTCTAAGGGTAAATGGTCCATATGATCCCCCCCCCCCCCCCAAAAATATCTTTTTTGGGCCCAGTAAAATAAATCACCGAACAAACTCAAGTAATTGGCATACAATCAGTTATTGCTATGTACTTTTTGTTGAGCTACCTTAATTGAATTTGAGATTACACTGACTTGGCTGTAATTATGGGTGTAAATCCAGGGGGGTATATATGCCCCAGTCCACCCCCATTTCTGTCTAGGGAAAATGGTCCATATGATCAGTCTCTCCCACCCCCCAAAAAAATCTTTTTTGGGCCCAGTAAAATAAATCACTGAACAAACTCGTTAGCAATTTAATTAAAACTCATAGAAGAAAATTTGCTTCAAGAAATCAAGAAAAAAATCATTAAATTGTGCAGGGGTGTCGGATATATGTATACTTGAATTACATGCATACTTTAGAAAGTATTTCATATAAATATATATACATTTTAAAGATTATATATTTTTACATTTTTTATTTTATATATTTGTATAGCAAATTCTCTACAACCAATTTATATATACGTTTCAGCTTATCGTCAAATTCAAACGCTCTTTTCCCCAGAAACTAGGTCTTTCATTTCTACGCCAAAATAATCAGAGAAAGAAAATCATTAATGAAAAAATTTAGAATTCTTTACCGTTGCATTAATTCGGCTCACAGCACCAACATAAATTGCATAAACAGCGCCCTCTTCCAGAAGTGGGTTGAAATAACTGCCATATGTTTTGTTATCCCCGACGACAAACTTTTCCGGGAGTCCGCCAGGCAACTCGGCGGCAACGTAAGCTGAGAGGTTTTCCTTATAATGACGGAATTCAGGAGTAGATCTTCTAGAAACTCTGCTGGTTGTCTGTACTCCGACTTGGTATGAGCTGAAAGTTCCAAAATGAAATTGAAATGAATTAGCCTTTTGAGGAAGATGTTGATAGGGACAAAACATGAGGCAACAACGTTCCACTTTTGCATCTGGCTAAAGGGAGTGGAGACTTACGTGATATATTTGGAGGTGCTTGTGACGACAAGTTTGATGGTGACCGAGGTGCTGGTTGACTCTTCTCCAATAAGAGTTGGCATCTCCGGAGGAGGTAGAGCTAAAGGGAGAGAAGATTTATTATTTTCAGCGTCGCAGACAATTATCACACTGTGGCCATTTTTCATCCATGTAAATAAACTGAGGCTGGACAGAAAAAAAGGCTGGCCACAAATTTGATTGTTAATGCTGTTATGGTATGTCTGCGGACCTTGATCACGATGCAGCCATCTTGTCTTTCTTCCATACAAATATATGTAACCAAACCGAGGCTGGTATGAAAATAGTCTGGCCCCTTGCACACATTGAGAATCAGCACTATGTGTACAGGGGATCAGACAAAGATGGCCGAAGCGTAATTAAGCTCTTTTGAGATTTTCACAGCACGTTTGAGGTTGCATATACAACCAGGCTTTTTTACTTGGATTCAATTAAATACAGAGAACTGTTTTTTAAGGGAAGGTTCATCATTGATGTTTGGCAAAGCTGCTTGTACGAGTATGCATGCTTACTCTCTTTGAATCAAGATACATTGAAGGGAAGGTACATCATTTGTAATGCTTGGCAATATTGCTTCTATGAGTATGTTTACTCTAATCAAGATATACATTAAAGGGAAGGTACAACATTGTTTACTCTCTTTGAATCAAGATATACACTGAACAACTAACCATTGATAGTTTCAGCTTATTACACGGTGGTCAGACAATTGTGAAAATGCATTCAAGGTTATTGTATTCATCCTTGCATGGAATAAAATTTATTCTGGAAATAACTAAACTTTTCACCTCAGGCAAATTCCCTATTTCTAGGAAAAATTGATACCATCACCTTTACACACTACAATTCAACTATTTTCATACTTTTCATGAATAACCAATAATATATCTTATTACCTTTGAAACTAAAATTTTATTACACTAGTAAATAGTAGGCATCACCCTTCTTTGAAGCAGGTAACTGTTAAAATTTCTCAAGAGTTGCTGTTACGGCAACCTCTGATAAAATCAAATTATCCCTTTTAAAATATTTTCCTGACATTTCCTCTAGAATTATGAAAAGTACAGCAATATTTTTTACTAAGAAATTGTTGAGAGTTTGCGACTTAAACCACTCTGTATCTACCTGTTGCTAACGCAGTGAAATGTTGAAGTGACGCTCTCTCGCCTTCATTGTTGGCCTCGTTGATGCCGTAAACTTGAAACTCGTACTCCGTTGAGGGTTCCAAGTTTGACACTGTTCCGGTGAGTGGTGACATGTCCCGGATCTCTTGGCTTTCAAATAGGGAAGCGGGGTCAAAGGTGAAGCTGGTATCGTAAGGTTTGGCTGTGACACGGTGGTCAATCTGTGAATTCGATAATTTGAAAACGGTCAATCCCAACACAGGCACATAATAGTACGATGTTGGCACATGAAGTGCATGTGGTATAAGAGCTATCTGTGATCTGCAGCACTAGTCAACCAATCATCTGCAATCTGCAGGAACAGTTGGCCAATCACCTGCAATCTGCAGCACTAGTTGGCCAAATGATAATAATAATAATATTAAATGGTAGCTGGAGCACTTGGTACAATCCCAAAGCCGTCGGAGAAACATCTCAAGGAGATAGGAATATCTGTTAGAGTGAAATTACTACAAAAGGCGGCACTCTTAGGGACAGCAAGGATCTACGATCTAAGGCTACGGGACGTAGCTTGAACTTGAGGTGTAACCGGCAGAAAGGAAAACAAGATCTTTCTTTTCATGCTGTGCTAGCGCCAAATAATAATAATAATACATGGAGAGGTTCTTTTTTGGGGGGGATGCAAAATGGATAAAATTATTAACAATTCAGACCTTGGATTGGCTGCTGTAACTTACCACATATTTCAGCATATTTCCATTGGGATATAATGGCTGTGTCCATTCTAGAGTAATACTTGTCTGAGTTATGTCTGATGCAAACAGAGATTCAGGCTGGCTTGGTACTAGGAAAAAGAAATACCAATAATAATAACTATTTAAAACAAAAACAATCAATAATGGGGTTTACAAATCAGTCATTCAGACTAAAATAAGGGAATTTTGTGATTCAACAAAGAAAAATTTACTGAACCTTCGACCTCCAGATTTCCTGGAACAGTTCTCTACCAACTAAATAGCTCAGTAGATGAAGGTCCCCCAATTGTCATTATCTTTGCTCTGGGGATGCTAGTCAGAAGCCATGAAACCAAGCATGCTGTGTAGCCAGGGATCACATGCCAAGCTACAATGCTAAACCTGGGAAGCGGCAGTCTAGGGTACAGATTGTTGTATGATTAAAATTACAAAAATGCATATATGATTTAATAAACAGAGTGGGTATAATTTAAGTTAATTACTTACTCCCTGGTACGGTGATGACTGTTGAGACATTACTCCAAGCCCCACGTCCGATCCGTGTCTCAGCTCGTACCTGGGAGCGACAAATTCACAACAAATTAATTGTAAAGATGGAATCATTTTTGATAATTAATACCAGATGGATCAAGCTACAGTGAAGGTACAACACTGGTACCTAATTATTATCTGACAGCTAACTTGATGAGTGTGATACCTCACGCGAGGGACGGACAGGGTGCTGTGCCAAATTATGCTGGTATGTTTTTACTGAATTAAATTTCAATATTTATATTCATATTTATATTAGCAATAATGCATCAATGCCAGTCCCTCTGTGAGCTAAGAAATTGAATCACATTCTGATTTGGTAAAGATATTAATTTTCTGAAGAATAATTGTTTCCCAAGTGCTTCATCTCTTTGGACTTCCTTGCCTGGTGCATGTTTCCATCCATCTTACCATCTATCCTGTTTCAAGAGAAACTCAATTCCCACCTTCAGCTCCTCTGAGTCTATTTACATTTTTAGTTATCTTCTATTATAGCCTTGCTCTCTCATTGTAGAGAAAACACAAAATATGCATGTTTTTTTTAAAATAAAGACAGGAATTTTCTACTCCAAGTGTTTTCTGTAATAATTGTGAATACTTGTTCACACTTTTCTCATAAATACGACTCCATATTGAGCTGAAACTTTCACAGGTTGGTTGTTTATTGTATATCTTGATTCAAAACAAAGTAATTAAGCATCCTCATCAGTTTACAAAAAACTGTGATCTTTTATGTGTGTTTCTGTTTTAGAATACCAATGTTGTGCCTTCCATTAAAATAAACAAATACCTGGAAAGAATAACTTATATTTCCTTGAAGGTTTGTGATCTCTCTGGTCTGAAAGTCATCCTGTAGATCATGTGTGATTCTCACAGTCATAGCCGATGCTGAGTTCTCAGATTCTGTCTTCCAGTAGCGGAGGTCATAGCCAGTGATGTTACCATGGGGAGGATTGGGACGAAACCACTTGACGGTAATTTGGTCACTTACAGTGTTCAGGAAAACTATGTCACTAGGCGTTGGTAGTACTTTGTGTGGTAGATAAAAAAAAAATTTAAAGTTAAATTAAAACCACCAAAGAGTTAATACATTTTTGGTATTTATAGTAATATGCATTCACACTTCATAAAGATAGTCCACAAATATATGAGAAAAGTGCAACTAATCTCTCAATTGTCTCATTATCAAAACATATATACTTGCATGGGTAGGGGAAAGCAGGTGGGGGGGGGGTTGGAGAGGGGGGAAGGGGAGAATGTCTTTCCAAAGAGCATCAAACTGGACATCAAGTTATAACAGAAAATATGGTGGGTTTTTTTTGGCTTAGTTTCTTTGACATAGTGTATGTTAGACTTAATTTTGGAAAATATCAACTGTTTTTTTCCTTCTTTAACATCAAAGTAAAAACTCAGAGTTGACCTCTGACTGGTTGTACCATGTTTCTAAAGGATCATGACGGTCATAAATTTACTTGGCCTCTAGAGGCAGATCCATATTTGTAATTTTTTTGGGGGGAAGCTGTGCCCACACATCCAATTCAGCCTATCACAGTTCCCCACAAAAGATCCAACACACAATTACACACCCAATTTAAGATTCATTATGGGTAACCTTGATAGACAGAATATAAATAAATAAATAAATAGACGATGTGATCTGGTCACGTTTTCTGCCTGGTGGTATGCACACTCATCCTTTTTTTTAGATGTGACATCACATCGTCTCATTGATCGTCTCATTGATCTCCACCATCACTATAATAGACTAATAGATCAATGCATCGTCTATGCATGATGTGACCAGTGCCATCACGCCTAAACCAAAACAGGATGCGTGTGCATACCACTGGGCAGAAAAGTCTTGGTTTATGTCACATCATCTTTACAAATACAAGGGATACTTACTTCCTTCCTCTGTGTGATTCGTAATTGAAGTAACTGGCCCACCACCAAATGTATTCACAGCAGACACTGTGAGCGTGTAATTCGTGAATGGAACAAGATTAAAGAATTCCACCCATGTATTATAGATGTCCTCTGTCTTCAGTATTCCAACACTGCTGGTAAGATTGTATCTGTATTGGTATATGTCACCGTTGCGTTGACCGCAGTCTGGTAACCCCCAGGAGAAAGATATTGTCTTACTGGTTATATCAGTTGGCTTGACGTCGCTTGGTGGACCACTTGGGGCTAAAATCAGAATACAAACACAAAGAAGAAGAATTATATTAAGTAATAAGTAGAGCCCTATAATATCATCAGGGTCTGCAGATGGGACGTAAAGCTGGAGGTCCCGAGTGGTGGGTAATGCTATAAAAAAAAACCAGGAGAAAGAAAGGGGTTTGCCTCGGTGTTTCTCACTATGAACAACTTCACCCTGAATATACCCTGAAAATCTGATTTGCCTTGAAATAACAGTTCACCGTAATTTCACTGCAATTTCACGGTGTCTCTTCCTCTCAGATATTGGCAATAATGTTCACGGTGATTTCACGGCAAATTCACGACGCTCTCGGGAATTAATGACCTGCCCCAAAACTACCACAAAAAGTTCATGGTGTTTTCACAGCATTTTCACGGCGAAGGAATCACACGAGTATTTCATGGCATTTTCACGGTGTTGTGTCGTGTTGTGCCGTGAACTATTTATTTCATGGAAAATGGATTTTCAGGGCATTTTCAGAGTAAAGTTCATAGTGTCTGGAATGGCAGCAAAATGTGCTAAAGTACTTTGAAACCTTTTGGGAAAAAGCGCTAAAAAAATCACTGGATCTATCTATATCTATCTAGGTTTGTGATGTCATCAACGTTTATGATGTCAGTGAACACGAGGCATACACTCCCCTGGATCCAGCCTCAGTTTCTTGCCTTCGTGCTTCATCGACCTTATCACCCTGTTTTGTCAAACCATTTTGTAAGTGTTGCATCATAGAACAATAATGAAACAATTAACAGGGGTGTGATTTGACAAAGTACAAAATCCTAGAAAAATGGGTAGTGGGCCTTGGTCTCCTTAATAGGTCTAGAGGACAGCCTCCTGAACCTCCTGGGTGTTTAATTTTGGAGGATTTACAGACTCTCCACATCACAAACAAAAAACTACAGGTTTGGACACAATACGGGCTACTTCTTTCTTTCCTTGGTGGCTACTTCTCTTCTTTCAAGAAAAGTTTGAAGTAATGGGAGGTTTGTAAAAAATCCTGAAATCGTAAAAAATCCTGAAATCAGGAAAATTCCTGAGAAATCACAGGCCTGAATTAAAGATTGAATATAACCAGCTGACATGATGCCATGGGAACATGACATCACACGTTGGTATCTTAAGTACCACTCAGCGCTCATCATAGCCCTCTAGCAGTGAAATGTCACCCAGTGATGATAGACACTTTGCCATCAATTGAGCATAGTGCGTACACTTTATACGTGTATGCTAGATTGTACTATGAGCACGTGTACTTTCTGCCAGCCAGTGATCGCTGGAGATACTCTGCACATAAGCACATCAACTGGTAAATACACTAAACGCAACACACAACCGCTATCAATCACCAGTGTTCTTACAAGAGCTGATGCATGGTGCAAATACTCACCAGTGCCCTGTGTCGTGACATCAGTGTATGCTCGTGTTCCCAGCCCTTCACTGTTTGAAGCTGTGACGTACACACGATAGGTGGAGTATGGGTGGAGTCCTGTGATGGTTGTTGGTGACTGAGTATTATTGAATTGCTTACGATCGGAAGGGCTAATGTTGTCACATTGGTCTCTGAAAAATATAAGTAGCCAAATTTAAATCATCATGTTCAAATCCCACTTCAGTAAAAATATTCACTCCAAAAATATAATAATGCATTTAATATACTGTTGTCTGCCAGCCTATATCATCATTATGCAAGGTCAAAGGTTAAAACCACCTGCACTTTAGGAAGCATGAGGTCCAGGATCCGAGTCCAACCCAATGTCACCTGTGGATTTTTTCCCACAGGCACTTGTAAGCACCAAGTATTTGTTACTGAGCTACGTTGGTGAATGGTAAAAATCACAATAAGTTATAATACAACTGAAAGTGGGTCTTACCTATTCATAAGTTGATATTCTGTTGTATATCCATCAACATGGCAGTTATCATTGGGTGCTTGCCATGTAACACGTATCTCTGTCGGGACCGAGGTAGGAGTTGCTTGTAACACAGTGACACTTCCAGGAGCTGGTATAAAGAGAGGAATATTAAGGTGGCCCGGGATATTAGTTTGAAAAATCAGCAAAAGGCCTTCAGGGTACCTACATGCAGTTGTTTGTGACTTCATTTCTGTAAGACCTGTTGGCTCTGGCGTGTATATCATTGCCCTCTAGTGGCAATTATGCACACAGTCTCTGAAGTATAGGGCATTTCACAGTGACATTTTCATGAAATTGTGTGTATATACAAAACCCCAAAATCTATAAGTACTTAGTGAAAACTCTTTCCTGGTAACTGTAAGACCGTGGAGACAACAGCTGTATAAAGGATGCCCTCAACAGATCCTGCATGGATCGGATGGACTAGCTATTATAAAGTATACATGTACTCTTAAAGGTATTGTACTACATTGGTTATTTTCCAAAATATAAATGAACAAGTTACATTAATGATTGAAAACAATCATCCTTTGAGGTATTTTTGTCCTCTTTAATTCTTGCAGTTCTGTGAGAACAATTCCAAATTGCGCCTTGGGAGTACAAAAGATTAGTCCACACATGTCCACACAGTATTGTCATCTTTAAAAAGAGTCAAATTATTTGCCAAAAAATATTAATCTTGCCGTTCTATAAACAGTTCCATGTTGAGTCCCGAGTAAAATGGATTTGTCCACACAGAACAGCTATGGCATGGCGGCACTTTTTTAGCACTTGCACTTTATATTTGATTTAAAAACGTGAATTTTTATTTGAGAAAATTGTGTTTGTTTGTTAAAAAACTTATCTTGACTTATATGGAAGATTTCATGCAAACTTCAACAATTTTTTGTTTTATCTCTGTGAAAATATATCTGTTCATACCTACGGTAGATAATTGCAGTGGTGCATAAGTCACCCATGGCCCCGCTCCCACACTGTTGTGTGCCTGGACCCTGAAGGTGTAGGATGAGCATGGCATGAGACCATTAACAGCAACAGACCTTGATGTAATAAACTCAGCTCCAATCAGGTTCCCTGTGGAAATTTTATAGTCATACGTATAACCTGTGATAACCCTCGTCCCTTGGCTTCCACATGGGATAGGGTTCCAGACCAAGTAGATGGACTGACTGTCGGAAGAGCTATTCTCAAAAACAGGACCAACTTCTGGAACTGAAAAAGTATGAACAAAAGCAAATAATAACTGTTTCTTCCAAAACATATATATATAGGCCTTTAGATATAATAGAAAAATAGAAAAAGTTATGACAAGTATTTACAGTGATTTGTTATTACACCTTAAATGTACTGTAGATGGTATAAATGTGCCCTCTATCGTTATCCAGATTTTTATAAACTAGAGTGTGTTTTGCTGAAATAGTTTGGTAGTATATATTGACTCACCACTCTCTGCTGTTACAACATCTTTATATACAGGTCTGCTGTCCCCAGCTGAATTGCTTGCTGTCACATAGACCCGGTATGTAGAATAGGCTTCAAGTCTATCAATGGTTACTGTAGTATAAACAGTTCCAACATTCTCTATAATAGGGTTAGCTTGACGCTCGCACTGCTCCAAGTTCAGGAGTTTATAAGACACTGTGTAAGAGGTCACTGGACATGGATTGATGGTGGAAGCGCTCCAAGAAACTTGAATTTCATTTGCGGTAGTTGAGGTGAAACTTAAGTCTTGTACCTGAGCAGGGGCTGTGTCTAAAATTGTACAGAATAATAAATGAATTAATTATCTGCTCACACCGAGGTTCCCATCGAGAGGATGCATATGTCACAGGCCCAAAGGGTGCCCTCGTTGAGATCAAAAGAAGGTCGCTCATTGGCTCAAGAACACGCACTGCACTTGGTGCCTCGACCATGGTGGGGAATGGAAGCTCGTTAAATTTTTAATAATTTGAAAATATTAGTCCTAATTAGACTAAATCATTTTCAAATGTCATATTAAGTGCTGCCATGGTGTTTGTTAATTTTTGTTGGTACTACTGTGAAAAAAATGGAGGGATGATCTACATGTATGAACTATACCCCATCCCCCCCAGGATGTACACCCGTGGTTTCCGAGTGAACCTTATGAGCACAATAAACATTATTCATCAACTGTATGTGCATGGTTGAAAATCCGACACTTTGAACTTTTACCCATTACATTCATGACCTTATGCAAGCATTTGCTGTGTCTAGGGCATTTTAGATTTTGCTGGTTAGCATACGCAACTGATTCATTTATATTTAAACATGCATTTGAATATAAACAAGTCGCTTGCACCATGAGTAATTACTCGGTCTGACTTGCTGTCAATTTTAAATAACATCTGGGAATTTCAAATATGTGATGAATCACAGCCGTGATCCATTTCCAACATTAGAATGAATGCAAATCAATCTGAATGTATTTTCGCTATTATGTCACTAATGACACTTTACCGTTTTATCGATGGTGTACAAATTCCTGTAACAACATTCAAATTCACGCATGTTAAATTCGTACAGATTTTTACCTTGCATTATAGTGCTGGCCTCAATTGAGCTGCTGAAAGGCCCAGTCAGGCCACTACTTGTCTGTCCAGCAACTTGAAATTCATACATTGTGCAAGGTAGTAAGCTGCTTAATGTCACTGCATTGGGTGCGCCTACATTTACTGTTCCCGTTCTCATGTTATCGCTGTTGTCTTTCAATGAAAGCCGGTAGTCATATCTTGTGATTGTACCATGGCGGGACCCACAAGATATTGGATCCCAGGAGAAGGACAGAATGTTTGCTTGAGAGAATGTGTTGATAACATTTACCGGACTCCCAGTAGGAGCTGCAATAAAAAAATTAAAAAACACATTGGAATGAAAGTTTGATGTTTGGTTGTTTCATATGCTGGTTGAGCATTCATGGGCTGTAAGGCCTCTTCAATCTACTTTATCATGGAGCTGCCATCTTGTTTTTCTTTCATTCAAATGTGTGTGACCAAACCGAGGCTAGATGGATAATAGACTGGCCCCTTTTGTGTAATATGGGAGAATCAGTTCTATAATCATACATGCATACAGGGAATCAGACATCAATGGCTGTGACATTATCAAGGTCTTTTCACTAGTAAACAGATATTTTTTCTGTTATCAAACAGGATACAGGAATATTCCGTGACAACAAACAAAGTCATTCAAAACAATTGGTTATTTATAAGTAACAGTAACGACTGATTGCGTTGTTCACCTAAGCGTCTATTTCTAAAAATAAATTGGTTATTCATAAGTAATGGCAAAAACTAATGCCATTGTTCACCATATCGCGTCTACTATACTAAAAATACACTGACCACTGACAATTTTTATATGCATTGTAATGGCAGAAAGCAGTGTTTGTGATGTCATTGATTCCATCCGTGCTATACTGGCTCCAATTTTGGTGCTACCATTGCAGACCAATTTAACGAAATCAAATCTTGGCAACAGATCATTTTCCACAACAGAAACAACTAGTGCCCAATCAATTGTTACGCAAGTGAATTTTGAGCCAGTGATAAAATGATTTATCAAGTAAAAAGTTCTGAATCATCAGTCCTGCTATAATAGTCTAAAGTGATTTTGTTCTAAAATTTAAGCCCTGCATGGTAAGTGATGATGTATTCAACTCACCAAGCTCCCTCGTGATGAGCGAGATTGAAGCTTCTGGCCCTTCTCCGACCTCATTCCATGCTTTGATGTAGACAGTGTAGCTCGAGAATGGCAATATGTTTTCTGATATTATCAGACTGTCTGCATAAATATCTGTAAATGCAGAGGATGAACAAATTAACATGGGATCAAGGGAGGACATCAAATTCTAAGATGCAGTCAACCTTGTGGTAATTCATGGTAACTCCAGGTAAACTGGGTCTCCACTCTTTATGAATGGAAGACCCTCCCCAGGGTCTACTTTGTTCTCACTATACTAGACCCTGGTGGAAAAGTGCTTTCCACATCGCTGATTGGTTACTTTTAAAAAAATGCAAAAAAGTTATGATGAATAGGATGGCCTAGTTCTGGCCTCCCTACTGTATGTAACACAAGTTATTTTTAGTAATGTATCAGACTGATGCCTAATTTGCATATTATAAAGTTGTCATTGTCACCCAAGGTTTTCTCGATTGGGGCCTATTGTGTCCTTATTGGGAAAATGGGGTTTCAATCAGGATAAATATATCCCAATTGAGATATTAAAGTTGACATGCGTCAGTACGTCATGCAAAAGAGTTGTTGTCATCCAAGGGTTTCCCAATTTGGGGCATATTGGTATCCTCATTGGAGTAGGGTTTCAATCAGGATAAAAGTATCTCAATCAGGAGAGTATAGTTGACATCAATACAAAGAAATTAACCCTTGGGTGACAACACCTTTTGCATGCTTAAAGCATGCTCCTGAGGACGATCAGAGCATACTGATCGAAACGTCGAGTTGTAACTCCAGTTCTTTTCAGAACTAATTACTACTCAATTGAGCATTTCACATGGTGTCACCACAATTAGTCGTACTCATGCAAAAGGTGTTGTCACCCAAGGGTTAATTCCCAATTTGGGGCATATTGGTATCCTCATTGGGAGAGTATAGGGTTTCAATCAGGATAAAAGTATCTCAGTCGGGATAATATAATTGACATCAATGCTGTAAGCATGCAAAAGGTGTTTTCACCCAAGGGTTTCCTGATTGGGGCATATTGGTATCCTCATTGGGAGAGTATATGGTTTCAATCAAGATAAAAGTATCTCAATTGGGATAGTATAGTTGACATCAACTCCTTGAGCTCAAGATTCCCTTAGTGTAACTTTCAACTAACCATTCCCTTTGTCAAACCTACCATTGTGACCTTTGACTTCCAGCCTGACCTTTGACTTCCAGCCTGACCTTTGACTTCCATCCTGACCTTTGACTCCCAGCCTGACCTTTGACTCCAGAATAATAATGGCATTACCTGATGCAGCTACAACATGGGTCAGTGTGTCAAATCTACCATTGTGACCTTTGACTTTTAACCTTCAACCTTTGACTTCTGACCTTCAACTCCACAACAAATAATGGCATTACCTGACAGAACTTCAATACGGGTATTTGTGACTGGCATACACTGATCCTGATTGGTCAGTTCATATGCTATTTGGTAACGGTCCACGGCGCAGAGATTACTGTCATGTTTCCAAGCTAGGGGGATCTGACTGGCACTGACATCTACATCGCGAAATTGAGTAACTATAGACGGAGCTTTAAAAGGCAAACATAAACAATCAAATGACGAATAAAAATATCTAATATAATAAGAGTGAAATCCTTAGGCCCGTCTAAAAAGTTTGTTACATATAGACTCCGGAACCGCTGGGCCGAAGACGTCGTTTTTGCGTCTTGGGCGAATCGCCGCTTTTCCGCATTTATTTACTGCTTTTTGTCATGCAGCGGCCGTTGTTCGGGACCCGTCAGTTGTCAGCACGCACTTCCTCTGTATACGCTGAGGTGTTGTGTTGTTCTTGACCCATGTGCTTAAATACCGTAACGGCCACACTTTCGTGGTGTTTTTCAAATCTTACATACAACAGCCGTTATGGCTCACACGTGTATGCATGTTGTGTTGCAGTAGTGCGTCTTCTGTGGGAGCATAGAGAAAGGACGTGGTCCTTTCTCTAGCTCTATGGTGGGAGCATGTGGTTTTCGCTGTCGATTTTGTTGTTAGCATATAGAGTGAGCGGTGAGTCCTCATTTTCAGCAGAGTGTGGGGAGAGCCTACCGAGGAAGTTGGGGTTCTTTTTCTTAGACAATGCAAAAGAAGAGATAGGTGGGGTATTTTGTAATAAAGAAAGAAGATATAGGTGGGGTATTTTGTGTTAAAGTAATACACTTCAGATTTGTAATAAATGAGCAGAAACAAATGTTGTAAGGAGCAACATAATACAATAATACAAATGACATCCCACTCCACAACAGAGCAATACCGCCGCCCAACACAGGTAACCACCAATCAACACATTTCAACAACAAAAACTGTACACATCAACCCCTCCTTCAGTCGAAACACTGGCCAATTATACACCTCCACTCTACCTAAACCCTTCATCCCCACCCTCCTCAATTCACCCAACTCCAACCGCTCCAAACCCGATCTTCAGATCGGGTAACTTCGCTTGTAATAAATAAATCGAAAAAAAGGATTTAAATGTCTCTCAATGCTTTAAATTGTTCACAAAATTAATGACCAAATATAACCAAAGAGGGTTATGTGATGTAAACTAGATGATATCCAAGTATTTTTAGAGGTAAAAATTCTTTATATCTCAACCAAAAATGAATTTTTTTTTAAATCTGAACTTGGTGTGAATCAAACGTCCTGAGATATCTGCTGGCGTTACATCACGAAATTGAGTAACTCCAGACGGAGCTTTGAAAAGCAAACATAAACAATCAAATGACAAATAAAAGTATAATTATTAAATCGGAAAAAAAGGATTTGGATGTCTCTCAATGCTTTAAATTGTTCACAAAACTAATGACTAAATACAACCAAAGAGTTATGTGATGTAAACTAGATGATATCCAGGTATTTTTTAGAGGTAAAAATTCTTTATATCTCAACAAAAATTTTTATGTGTTTTTTTTACCTCAACTTGGTGTGAATCAAACGTCCTGAGAAGCTTTGTTATTTTGGGAAAAACGGGACAAACTAATTTTGTAGCCAAAAAGAAAAAGTCTCCAGTTTCTGGTCTCCTCAGACCTGTACGTCAGCACTTTTAGTTTCATTTTTTTGCTAGGAAACGATGTCCAGTTGCAGCCAAAATTGCTGGATCGATTGTATTTCTGCTGTTCTGTGTTTTAAACGACTTTATCACATTGGGGTATGAACATTTGCCCGATTTGTAAGGCCTCTCTTTAGCCACCATACTGTGTATATGGGAAATATATTTCCAGTGTATACATCACGTACCACGTGATCATGCATTGGCCCTGTTCCCAAAAAAAATAAATAAATAAAAATGATTACCAAAAAAAAAATGTGTCACCGCACCACTTTTGAAGCCAACCGATGACCATTGTTTTTGGCCCAATTTTTTGGCCTAATGTTTAAATTTTTAAAAATCTTTCCACTGTAACAAAATTTTCTTATTTTTTTCCAAAACAGACGAAACAAATGAACTGAATCTTTCAGTGATTGATTTCAATGCATATATTTCTTGATTATCATGCAGTATGGATACACATAACACAGTGCACAAGTTTGCTTGTATTGCATAGCAAAATTCACAATTTGCTGATAAAAAATAATGATTTGCTATTCAAAATTAGCATAACATAATACATTAACATAAAGACATTGCTGCCTAAATTTGTTGCTATACAACATTTTTTAATGGAATTGTCCCCTGCATTTTAATAATAGTCAACCTTTTATCAAATGGTGTATTGGGGAATTCACCGAGTTGTTACCTGTGCAAGTTGTTGAGCAAGACAAACCACCCATGCCAGTAGGACAATTATCTGAAATTCAAACAGATTAACATTATTTAAAACCATCAAACAAAGAGAGAAATTCAAATAAACAAACAAACCTAGAAGCAAGCATGCAAACACCCCAACAATCAATCAATCAATCAATCAATCAATCAATCAAAACAAACAAACAAAATTAACAAACATCAAACCAATTGCTACAACCAACTTTTGAAATTAACAAAAATTAACCCAAAAATTATAAATTAATAAATAAACAAGACAAATCAACAAATGAACAATCAAAAGAACAAACAAATAAACGAATAAACAAAATAAAAAACATTTGATACAAAAAATAATTGAACAAACTTAAAATCAGAATATTCTTTCACAATTTGGATTCACCTTGGCAGTTGATGCCTTTGTATCCTATTGCACAGTTTCCAGGGCAACGGCCAGTTGTTTTATTACAGACAACCCCATTGCTACAATGACACGTCTGTGCGCAGTTTGCTCCAAAACTTCCATCATTACATTCTAAAAACAGTGAAAGTAAACATAACTATCTGCTTATTACAACAAACTCTTCACATCAATGCAGTATTAGGTCGTATAAATTTGAATAAATTAAGACAACTAATCGAGTGCAAAATACTAGCCCAGCAATCTGCAGTCCAGTCAGGGATGTGATTTGACAAAAGTAAAAAATCCTGAAAAATGCGTAGCAGGCCTGCGTCCTCTTTTGGTCTAGATGACAAAGCCCCCTGAACCTCCTGGATGTTTAATTTTGGAGGATTTACAGACTCTCCACATCCCCACAAATAAAAAACTATATAGAGGGTTTGGACACAACACAGGCTACTTCTTTCTTTCCTTAGAGGCAAAGGGAGATTTGTTAAAAAATCCTGAAATCAGGAAAAATCCTGAGAAATCACAGGCCTGCCCCTGTTGTCAAAACCATTTGTGAGTTGCTGTCTTGTCAGCTACCCCCTCCCCCTCCCTTCAATATTCTAAAAGAATTGGGCACCTACTAATTGGAGTGCCATGGTAGAGCGGTTTAGTGCACTGGATTTGTGTTCTGATGGCTGAGTCGTCAGAATGTGGGTTCGAATCCCAACCGTGACCATGGTGCTTGTGTCCTTCAGCAAGACACTTTACCATAATTGCTTCTCTCCACCCAGGGGTAAATGGGTACCTATAATGGCAGCAATTGAGCTGTATACTCCCCAGGGAGTTGAGATGGTTTCAGGAATGATTTATGAGCCTGATGAACAGGGGTAATAATATAATGCGCCTTGAGCACCAGTTTGGTGGATACGTGTGCTATGTAAGTCCACATTATTATTATTATTATTATTATTATTATTATTATTATTATTATTATTAAATATGACTTACCAGTCTCACAATCAAGTCCCTGGTACCCAGCAGCACAACTGCAGCCATAGGGATCTGGTAAGCAAAACAACTTTCCTTCGCAGTTAGTACCAGGCAGTCCACCAGCATCACAGCGAAGGCTGCCATCTTGGCCAAAGCAGTTGGGTCCTAACACTAAATAAAAATACAACAATTACAAGGCTGGATGATAATATTCTAAATTATGGTGAAAACCTTCATAAAGCTTGGGCGATAACATGATAATATCGAATATCGTGACACCTTGTTTTGTTCGATTACGATATCGAGAACCTTTTCAAGTTATCAGCAAATCAAGAAATAATTATTGAAAAAATATGGCACGATTAAAAAAAATCACGATTGTTAGTCAATTCAGAATTTCCATGAAAAACAAAATTAGGCCAGTCTTTTCAAGCTTTCAAAAGTGAGAAACAAAAGTGAACTACTTCAGTTGTTAGCTGACTGTCAGATCACAAAGGAGCCGCCATACAGGGTCCAGACAGTTGTTTCTCTTAATCCACTGCCACTCAAAGAAATCTATTCAGATGTTAAGGTTGGGAATTGAAGACTTACCCGTGGTTGTTGGCTCCAAAGCAATCATGAGTGAATGGAAAAAAATAATCGTAATACTAGGCCCCCTATCGAAAATCACGATACATGTTTGACGATATATCGTGGATGATAAAATTGATATCATCCAAGCTTACATGGGAGGCCTATGAAGGTGTCATTGTCACCAAATTGGGTTTCCTGATCGGGGCCTATTGTATCCTCATTGAGAGAATAGGGTTTCAATTAGGATACAATTATCTCCCAAATCTCAATAAGGATAGTATAACTGAAACTTTATAAGTGTTAACACTTTGGAGTGTCGTGGCCGAGCGATCTAGCTTACTGGACTCAAGTTCTGCTGTTAGCAGCAGAATGTGGGTTCGAATCCCGGCCGTGACACTTGTGTCCTTGAGCAAGACACTTATAGACTATGGGCCCAAGTAGGAAAATCCTTTTAGAAAGTGAAATTTGCCCTCTACCTCTAGGTACTCGATACTATTCTCACATAATGCTTACTTAGATGTGCTTTACAAAGTTTTAATTGTTCCCACTCAAAAAACTTGCTCCGTAAGGAGTTATGACCCTTCAAAGTTAGGGGCGATTGGGTTTGGACGATGTTTTGGGGGCGATTTGGTTTTTATACACAAATGTAATAAACAAGTCGCCCCAAAACCATTTCGCCCCCATATATTTCGCCCCACAATTTTAATGTTATTTAACCATTTCGCCCCAATACACAAAAGCTGGAACAAACCATGGAGGTATTTTATACCTCCATGAACAAACATACCACAGTACAGGAGCTAATATGTGTTACCTTTTTGAGTATTGACCATGGGATCTAGTATAAAAATCCTACTTAAAAGATGTGCTCTTCACCTTGGTAGTCACAAATTAATCTTCAGGAAATACTTCATATTATTTTGGCTGTTCTCCCATGTTAAAGTGGCATTCTTGAGAGTAAATTTGCCTTAAAGATTTGATTGTGGCAACATGATTTGGGGGCAGGTTGGTTTTACATTTAAAAAATTGCCCCTTTTAACCTATTTGTCCCATTCAGTTTGTACAAAATATCACCCCAATAACCATTACAAGTGATAGACAAAATGCTTTCATCCCAGATGGATAAATTCGATTTAAATAGACTTTATAAAGGTATATTATTTTAGACCTGTCAGAAAACTACTCATAACTAAGTTACACATACACACAATTTTTTTTTCTTTATATGACGGATGTCTAACCTTTATTCTTCTGTTACCAAACAAAACTTTCAAAGAGACACTGATTGCATATAATTATAGAGTAGTTACATGTTTGGACTTGCTTGTTAATTTTATTAAAGCTATAAATACAGATAACATGGGGTCAAAGTGTGGATTCACTCCCTTTGAAAATCATTATACATGTATATATTTTCACATTTGTTAAGCCCTGTGCTTTCTTTTTGTAGTCATGGTTATGTCCATTCCCTCCTTTCTAAGACACTGTGTCTGCATTTGGGAATTGGCATTGTAGTTGAGATCACCATGTCTGAGATCGAGACCTTATTAGGACTTCATACTTAATAATCTTGTTATGTCCTCCTTGAGTGTCAACCCTATTCCTTTCCAAAATAACAAAAAAAATTCACATGTTATTTTCACTTGAGCACACAATGACAAAGTTATGAACTCAACGTCAGCCACTTTTCCTTGCACAAATGTTAGCCTAATAAGCTAACATTTATTAAATAAGGCTATCATTGTGTGCTCAATATAAATGATTTAAACAAGGTTGCAGTCGTTATAAATAAATAGATACAAGTCGTGGACTGCATATTTCAAGTACATATCTCAGTTTTTGAGATTCTCTGATTCTAGGTGTACTGTTTTTATTATTTTTTTGTAATTAGTGTTTTCTAAGTGGAGGGTGATATAGCCTCCTCCACCGTATTATTAACCAGCAATACCTTTGGGTGTCTTTTAGATGCCCTGTTTGCTAAATGGACACCCTGTTTTATTTGTAAAACACATGCAAAAGAATTGGAAGCTAAACATTTGGACATCCAGATTATCAAAGAATAATAAATTTGGATGCCCAATTTTCGAATCCTGGCTTATACACTGCCCCCACCCAAATAAATAAATAAAAAACATTTATAAATAAATAAAATCTTAGTATATCTTTTTTGTAAATGATCAATTCATGTACTTTTGAATAAAACTAGGTGAAGGCTGGACATTTCTGCTTGTCCATTTGTAAGGCTGCTGGGTACCCGAATACCCGACCAAAATGTCATTATCCGGTTCCATTTTTGGTTCCACTACCTGTAAACGACTTTATAAAATTCCGACATTTAAAGCCACACAAAATAATGGAAGTCTCTGATTTTTTGCTAACAAAATGAAGCAAACTTTAGTGTAACATTTGCCGACAACCATTCACATACGTCGGCTTTGTTTGAAACTTGTGTTCGTATTGTTTTTTATAGGCTCACATTCAGGAGTATTTATGTGTTTTACAAAATTGTTTACGGGTACCCTGGTATCCGAAGATTTCAAATTTTGGGTATTCGGTTCCCAAAATAACCGTAAACGCACAGCCTTATCCATTTGTGTGTTGTTGTTGTTGAGATGGGAGGTCAGCACTGGATGGCAGTAAATTCTTCTTCAACAAGGGTTTGTCATCATCACTGCTTACTAGTCGTCTCATAATCAGCAACTGCATGGGAAGTTGAGGCTAAGTAGGGACATAAGAGATACAAAAAATACAATTAATTAAATACTTTTGGAATGGCTAACGGGGGGGGGGGGTCCATCACCTTCTGACTCTAGCATCTGCAAGTTTTTATTTACTAAATGATATTAAATTATTATTTTATTTAATATTATTATTATTATTTTTTTTTAAATCTAAATTGTGAAACAATTATAAAGTGCATGGACTTTCAAAAACATAACATAACATGCACCTGCTGCAACCATGGTGTATGGTCGAGAAAAAAATAAAGGTGGGGAGGGGCCCTAGAAATTCTACCATCAGCTGAAAAGATTGTCTTATAATTATGTCTTATACTTGCAGACAGGAAACCTTTATATAATAATAATAATAATACAATGTAATAATAATTATGAATGAATATATTTCAATAAATGTCAGCTTAAAAAGA
Organism: Zoroaster sp. YZ-2022; assembly: GCA_029582265.1. NCBI lineage: Eukaryota > Metazoa > Echinodermata > Asteroidea > Forcipulatida > Zoroasteridae > Zoroaster > Zoroaster sp. YZ-2022. Next base: position 26,142,713 of record CM055825.1, on the reverse strand, counting down.
ATTTGAATCGACTTGTACGCATGCCAACTTGTACGCATGCCAACTTTTGGGCAACCATAATTCAACTCATAATTTTGCTCATACTCACACCAATTTATGTTGCATTTGTTTATGCTTTTTAACTGAATTTATATTGGCAATTTTTCTAGACTTACATGTAATTCAATGTTGAGAAACTGAAGTGAACACTTGTTTTAGACTGTTTATTTTGGTGTAATTTTGATCAAGTTAGATAAATATTGTTTTAGAATATTAATTGTTTAGAATATTCAATAAGTATAATTGAGAAAATAGACAAACTAGATAAAACGTTAGTTGGCAAATGGAACAATGTGTAACGTTATACGATTTCAATCATGTTTCAATTAAAATAAAAGCATCAATAAACTTCCCAAAATGATTGCTTAATATAATAACTCAATGCGGCAAAAATAATAATAATAAATAAATAAATAAAGTCTAGAAAACAAAATGGGTGGCAAATTCTTCTGTATTTTTCTTTTTTTGTTCTTTTTAATATTGGTTTCGGTTATAGCCGGTTAGCAAATTTCTAATAAACACTTAAACATGTTAAACAGTGCACTTTTGGTTGGTTAATCGTCTCAGCACTAACGTAACTTATGTTAGCCTATTCTTACCAGTTCCAGAGATGCTCATTTGTTGTCCTCCTATGGCTGGCGAAATGTGTGTTTCTCTTGGTGAAACGTGCTGAGAAAGATCTAACAGTGAGTTAGCATATCCAGCGTTTACCTTGTTTAAGTTGTAGTCCACCAGACGGACATCAGATCATGCTCTCTAACTTATCTTTCAGTGACTGACACAGTGTGTCGCAACACTGATCTTGGCCTTGGTTCCATATCATCGTCGATCATGACCGTGACGTTCTGCAGAAATTCTCTCAAGAATTTCTAAATGCATGCACCCTCAGAACCTTCCATTTTTAGCGAAATTGATAAATCGAGACCAGCTTTGGTCTGCAAACACTGTATCCCTGGATCACAATGTAAAATTCATTAACAATGCGATTTTTGACGATCGCTCCGCTCGTTTCCGCCATTTTGTTGTTGATCAACGCGGTTGTTAACGTTTACTCCAACCTCGTCCCCACGGTCGAGAGAGCAGTGTATACGATCGAGGGGTATGTTGAATTGCTCGAAAGCCCTGGGAAAAAGTTTGATAAGTTCTGTCTAACGAGAGTGCTGATTGGCGGGGAAAGGCTCATATAACAAAGCGTGTCCGAGTGGTCGAAAAGGGGCCTCGTCACGTCTTCAAAAGCCTCTCATATAGCAGTACAATTTTCCTCAAAATGTACGCAAAGGAGCAACTTTTTCAAGGGGTGAACATTCACTGTTTTGTCAACAATAATATTTTTGGCCCCCTATGCAAGTTTTTATTGAGTACCTAGGTGAAGAGCACGAATGAACACAAAAACCTAATTCGGCCTATGGTCTATTAACCATAATTAATATAGGGGCAGAGGCAGTTTATCAACTGCCTTGTTCTGGAGTAGTTACCCCTCCCAGTCCTATTCGCAACGTGAAGAGGCTGGTTATTAACTTGTCTTGTTTCGGTGTGAGGGGCTGGTTTCTTCAGTGTGGAGTCGTTGTAACAACTCAATGACTTAGTAGCCCCCACCTTGGAGTGGCCATTGGCCTTGTGTGGGGCGATTTGCATAAAAAAACAAAAACAACAAAAAATGTAAAAGGGTCAATGACAATTATACTATCCTTATTGGGATATACTTTGATCCCAATTATAAGATGAAACTTTCAAGTATCCGGTTTTTGGTCTCCACTGGTCGGCATTTTTAGTTTACTTTTTTTTTGCTATGAAATGACGTCCAATTGCAGCCAAAATTGCTAGATTGATTGGAATTCTGCCGTGCTGTGTTTTAAATGACTTTTTCACATAGGGGTATGAATGTTTGTCTGATTTGTGAGGCCTCTCTTAGTCTTTAGCCATCATACTTTGTGTATGGGAAATTTGGTCTGGTTCCAACAACCATATACATGTATAATGTTATATTTATCACTGATTGGCACCCAGAAAAAATATTACCAAAAAAACAACAACAAAAATTGTGTCACTGCACCGATTTTGAAGCCGAACTATGACCACAAACTGGAGACTTTTTTGCTTGGCCTAACCCTTAAGTGCTTAACCCCCCTCCAGGCATTTCACACGCACCCTGCTGAACACAATGCTACATCAGAAAAATGTGCTGAATGCAAACCAGATCTCGGGCCCTACCACGTAACATTAATGTCAGAACAATGGTTCTTTTGTTATCTGCTGAGGGCAACAGGATCAGGATGGAACAACTTTTTTTTAATCCTCAATTTACCCTAAATGACGCACCTAAGGTTATATAATCAACTGGACGGTAACTTACAAATGAAATTAGCAGTTTGGTGTTTCAGTTTGTTTCAGTGAAGGATTCTCTTGTAAAATGCTGAATCTCAATGCATGATCATACGCGTGGACGTCTTGAGCGCCGTTTTATGAGACGCACAGAATTGTAGTCATCAGAAAATTGATGTTGGTATAATGACTCACCCCCAAACTGTTAAAGTTTATGGGGGCACAGAAAATGTACCCAAGAAGAAAAACAGTTGAATCATGCTTCATCTTATTCCAGATGGTTGTAAAATTGTTTTTAATCTTGAAAATAAAAATATTGTTTTCGATTTAAAAAAAAGAAAAATGGTATAATTTGGAGAAGCTCTCAAAACTTTTGATCAATATTCTTGAAAAACCAATAAAATGGAAGGTGGTTAAAATGTTTGCAAAAAGTACTTTAAAACTTTGAAATGTGTAAAAATGCTATTAACATTTTGTCTAATAATAGATTTCTTTTCATAACCATGACATTAATGTTTAATTTTCTCCATAATTTTCCACTATCGTCGAAATAAACATCAACGAATTAAGTAGTCTTTGTTCACTTCTTCTAGTAGGGTTTTCAGTTTGTACGTGCTTGACCGAAGCCCTCCACACGCACAGCGCATCGCCCGCAACAAAAAACATCAACATTTTAATCTCAAAAATTCTACTACTTTTGCCCGTCGAAATCTTACATGTAATAGCTCATTGGAAAGCTTATAGTTTCAGCTATCCAACAATGTACATAAAATAGCAATCTGAACTACGTGCGAAAGCCTAGGTTTTTATGAATGAACCACTCTCGCCCGCCCAGCCTTTCGCGAAGTGTTCCGAGATCGCGTGCATTCGGCGCGTAAAATTTGCCGCGCTCTGCTGAAGGCATCCACTTCGGAGCTGTCTCCGCGCCCGAGTACATTGTGATTGACATGAAAACGGGTTTCCGTATTAAGTCAAAGGGCTCCTTTACATAGCCATGCTTGCTCGATCTCCATAACTACTCTACAACCGAAGTTACTTAGAGATAAAAATTAAACACCGTTTTTTGAGGTGAAATCTTCAAGTTGAAAGGTAAGAGCGGTGTCTGAATGAATTTTACACCTCTTTTCTATCATATGTGAAAGTTTTGAGCCGTAATTGTGTGTAGTTTTGAGCGGACAGTGTATTTTTTACACCCTTTCAAAGCTCTTATGAGGGAAACGAGCACGAACGCTGTGCGTGTGTATCACGGTGTGTGTAGGCTGATTCAACGGTTTTGTTGCCATTAGGGATGTACACAGTGTATGGACAGTCGGGCTTCATCGAATGCTGTATACTTGATTAAATAAAACAGGATTCCTCAAAAAATACTCGTCCGATTTTCTTGATTTAAAAACCATTGTATTTCTTTCATCAAGACCTTCAATTTGATATAAATATTGAGTATATTGGTTTAGGAATAATTTTTCAACTGAAAACCCTACTATATACATGTGTAGTATAAGGAATGTGTCCATTTTGAGGATCAGTATTTCTTTAAAAAAATCATTGCAAATGCAAAGCATTCATATATTTTGATTTCCACAGACAACAGCTTGTTGACGGCATAGAACAATAAAATCACAGGTGTTCATGAAAAAAAATTGAGGTCATGTAAATCTCTTACTATTTGTATCTAGTAAAATCAGTGGTTAAACAACTTTTTCCACTTTCACAAGCACTAACTTTCCAGTAAATCATACAATTTCACTATAATTTTTATTTCTGTACCAAGCACCACTTAGATAAGTTTATGCAACCAGTAATACGCCAATGCTAAGCCAAAAGTAGGTGCGTCATTTCACGAGTGCGGCGAATTACGTACATGGACGATATATCATGTTGCATGTTGTTGCATTGAGCATGCATGGTTAGTGTGTATCTAATCATTAGCAGGGGTTAGTGGTTTGTAAGACTAATTGCGGTGACACATGAAATTCTCAATTGAGTAACAAGTTCTGAAAAGAACTGGAACCAATTTCATGGCACTGCTTACTGTGCACAGAATTCTGCGCTTAATTACGGCGCATAGAATCACACGCTTTTTATGGAGGTTACAACTCAAAGTTTCTATCAGTAGGCTATGCTCATTCTCCTGAGGACGATCAGAGCATACTGATCGAAACGTCGAGTTGTAATATAACCTCTACTCCAGTTCTTTTCACAACTAATTACTACTCAATAAAAAATAGAGAATTCCACATGATGTTAACGCAATTGGTCTTACATATCCTCTTCACTATGCAAGGTTTTATTATTTAGTTTTACAGAACATTATTTTGGTCATTTTATTTGTGCACAAATTTTGCAAGCTGACCATTTTGTCGTCTGCTTCAGTTTTGAACAAAGCAATAAAAACACTTCTGCACAGATACACAAATCTTTCCCATTTAAATATCGATAGTGTCTGTCTCTGTTTTTCATAAATTAATTACACTCACCTATTTCACAGAACCCACCACTGAATCCAGGCGGACAAATGCAGTCTCCACTTTCATCATCACAAATACCGCCATTAAAACAGATTGGACATACTCTATCACAAGAGGGCGTATTCCAACTACTTTGATTGCATCCTATATACAATGGTGTAGAAAATGATGAGGTATCAGCTTAATTCAAATAAATTATGTTTTTCTTTTATTTTCGTCAACAAATCTGTAATTGAATACTTTAAATTTGTTGTCTAAGGTGGGGGGGGGGGGGGTGATTCTAATCTAAGTTACCAACCCTGCACTAATCCCGCCCTGCCCCCACACCCAAAGGAGTTGTAAACGTTCATCATTTTGAATAATTAATTGTAGCATAGTATCGGCTTTTCTCCTTGTTATTATTTTATGAAGAAATTGTAAAGCATTGAAATTTTATACTATTAAAAAGACAACCTTTTAACAAAAAGTTGTTTAAACAAATTTGTTAACAGTATAGTCCTACATAATTTGTTCAAATGTAATTATCAATTCCATGTCCTTGTCATGTCTAGCCTAAGTCTTTGTCTGTCATAGAGGAAGATTTAAAAGCATTATGTATGCTTCATTTTTCTCTACATGTTGGTAATACTGCATAGTAGTTTATTGTATAAATCATGTCAAACTGTAATTTACACTTAACATATTGTCAGCTGTGCTTAATATTCATAATCTGTGATGTACTATTGTACTCAATATGGATTAAGTTGTTGCCAACATGGAAATAAATGTGTGACATTGTGTTGTCACGACGAACACAATTATAAACTCAGGAATTCATATAACCTCAATAAAATTTGATCCTATAGACATCCCCCAGGACAACAAGTGGTGGTTTGGACAACAAGTGGTGGACAATTACAAGTGGTGGTTTGTCCTAGTCCGAATGGCTCTTGCATTCACAGTCTCCCATTTTAAGAATAATGTTGTCATTGTTCACTGGGACAATTACAAAATTGTTCTAAAATTAGGAAACTGTGAACGGAAGAGGCATTCGGACTAAATACATACATCTGTGCTAAATTGTTAATTGCATCTGAATTGTTTTAGTTAAAATTTGCTTGAAAGAAAACTGCCTCTTTTACCTCTGACAAGCAACCGCATGAGCGCCTGATTTCCTGAACTGCGTTCTCCTCCAAGATGACACTCATACATGCCTCTATTTTGAATGCTCGCACCATTGACATCAAAATTAAGACCACCGTTCATCCCCTTAAACACGTCGCTGCCATTATTTTTCCTCCATCGGGTGTCGGAGCGGGATATATCCCTAACAGTGACGGTCAGACTAACTGTATCGCCGATGTTTACCGTCTGGCTCACGTGGGTTGGCAGAAAGTCAGCTGCGACAGTGAAAATAAAATACAAACCCTCGATGACTGACCGGAATTGTAATTACAACTGTAGGAAAGGTTGCCCTTCGACGCAGCTGAAGCTTATTCAGATTAATTTTGATATTTATTTATTAAGTAAATCTTGTGGTTTTGATATCCAAAAATTAATGGGTTCGCGGAAAATCTGAACAATCTGGTCCGATAATTCTGTCCGGAAATAAGGCTCACGAAACGTAGAACTATCTGTAAATAGTTCTATCGGAAAATATATTTACAATTAAAAAAAATATGATTCTTTTATGTTCTTCCACGCATTTTAACAAAAATTTGTTTCTGACTTGTTTTATTACTGGCACTTTTAAAATGGGTTCGACTGCGCACTGTTGAAAAAGTTCGGAAAAGATGCCGAAATTAACTTTGTGCTTTTCTTCGAAAAAAAAAATCAAACGAAAACAATTGTTACTACGTCGGTCAAGCGCTTGGCGTTCATACATGATGGCAGGGATTTAATATTTTTCTATGCAACTGTATGTGCACTTTTGTCCGCCACAGCCGTAAATTACAATATTATACACAAATGTTTTGCTTCTGAATTAATTTTGTAATTAAACAAAAAATAAATAAATCAACAAAATAAAATAAATCTTAACTATCTTGGATTCGGAAAAACAAAACAATCGCGGCCAGGAGCTTGTTTAAGACAGACGTCAGACCTAACGATGACCCGGTCACCGCTGCAGTTGTCGTCCCAGTAATTGTTTTTGATTGCAAGGCGTTGTTGAAACAAAGTATTAATCAACCTGATTAATGTTCTTGTATTTGCATGCACAGCTCATAATAGCCATTGAAGGGGGTAACATTATATCACCCTCTTTTCCCTCTCCTATATTGACCCCTTGCTGTCAAATCCACACGGCCAAAAGTACATACAAAAATAACAGGCTCAAAATCTTTTAAAAAAGGTTTAAATTTCGAAACAAAATTATAGGGTTAATTTTTAAAATAAGCTGCACAAACTAGCCCCGGTCTTGCCATTTCTTGGATCCTCCACGTGCCGACCACGGCGAAGGAAACTATCTATAATGGTCCGAACAATGAACTGCTGGATTCCAACGTCCCAGCACATATACAACTTTCGGAACAATGGACCATCAGACCGATACATGGATGTCAAAATATCTCCAATGTAACACCCTGAGAAATCCTCTAGTCAGACCATCTGTAGTGGATCCAAGAAATGGCAAGAGGATTGTGCCTCTTTTTTGTTTTAATTAACCCTGTAAATATAATCGACATTTGAACCCTTTTTTCTGTACCCTATAAGCGAGACTGTTTGATATTACAATAGCAATAAGCCAAGCAAGCCACGAGTCCGAAAATCAGATCAAATTTGGCTGTCGATCGAACCAGTTAACAATGGGATTTTTAACTGATTTCGTTAGAACCGAACCGATGGCAGATTTGTCCAAGAACCCCATGTTCCGACGTGGAATAGGCTAGAATTTAAAACAGCTTATTATCGGAAAAATATGGACCGTCTGACTAACGGCAGTGGGACAAAATTTGTCGGGGAATAATTGTGTGTAAAACTATGTTGTTCCCCTTGAACTTCAATGGGCTGTCGGAGAATTGTCCCTTGAATTTTCAAAAAAATTCAGTTTTGTCTGACAAATTAAATTGCCGTCAGATTGGAATTTAAAGTATGCCCAAATTAATTAGGCAATATACCTGTTTTGCTCATAATAACGGTTTCTATTTCTGTCTCATCACTTCCGCTCTTCGTTGCCTTACAAGCAAACGCGCCAATTCTTGCCGTCCCATCAGAGGATGGCAACCGTAAAATAGAAATCATTTCATCTCCACTTGTTTCCGGTGTTTCAACGTTGCTTCCCGAGGGTAGTGATAGGTCTGATGGATCTGCGGTTCCATGGGTGTACGTGTAAACCGTACGGACAAAGGAGAGCTCCCCATTGAAGTTGACAAAAAACCCGGCTATGTAGGTGTCATCGGTGGTAATACCAATACGTGGTTTTGTGACGCAAGTGAAATCATCGATAGCTGACACACCTAGAAACAACAAAATAATAATAATACAAAAATAATACAAATATTTTCACATTTCTGTTCTCTACGGAGCCCCTAAAGGGACATATGATGAAAACAAATTTATGTGCGAAGAAATAATTTGAGTTCTTTATTTCGTGCGCCCGAAATCATTTCGTGCTCACGATATCATTTCGTGCACTCGAAATAAGTTATTTCGTGCGCTCGAAATCATTTCGTGCACTCGAAATCAATTATTTCGTGCGCTCGAAATACTTTATTTTGTGCGCTCGAAATACTTTGTTTCGAGCGCTCGAAATAATTTCGTGCACTCGAAATAAATTATTTCGTGCGCTCGAAATCATTTATTTCGAGCGCACGAAATCATTTCGAACGCACGAAATGATATTACAAAAATAAATAAAGGAAACCACCCTCTAGTGAAAACGCCCACACTGGAAAGCATCTAATTTGGAAAAAAAAAGTGCCCTACACAAGTCCTGGAAGCAATTAGGACCACCTTTTCAGGGCTTAGCGTATCCAAACTCAGTGAAGTCAGGGACCGCAGGTCATGATATTGGACCAATTTTACACAATCCCTTTTTGTATGGACCTTGGACCTCAAATCTTTGTTTTTTATAACAAAATTGAGGACAAATATTATGACGCATATTATCAACCGTGCATTTGGTCACTATGGGATTGTAGTAACTTGCAAGTATACACTCACAAAAATATTCTGTCTTATGGCTTCAACAAGATATTTATTCAACAACTGACGAATAACATTTGTGTACCGAACCTTAAACACTGAGAGAGGGCGCTGTCTGGTTATAGTGAATAATGCAATGAATCAGTGCTTCCACTTTCAAGGAAATTTCCTTATTTTAAGGAAATTTTGAAATGTTTTGACGCTCTAAGGAAATTTCTGAGGAAATAAAGAAATCTAAGGAAATCTAAGGAAATGCCGTAAATTCTAAGGAAATTCTAAGGAATGTTCGTAATTTATTCGATATTTTTTTACGAAATAATGTTGCATAAAAATTAACACTTATTAATCCTCGGTCAGTTTGCGCGCTGTATAGCATTGACGCAGATTTGACTAGGCACGGCACAAACAGCCTATAGTTGCCGGCCGCATGTTAGGCACAGCCATGGGCTAGTCTAAGCATGACGTCAGATTTTCATGCTACCTAGGCTGGCCTACGCACATGTATGTATGTCTGGTAAGTGACCACCGCGGGCTCGCATTTAAAGAATTAACGTTACACTAGGTGCAGGGCACCAACTGATGGGCCGGGGAAGGCGTGCAAAAATGCTTATTTTCCCATGAATTGACTTTCCATTTTGAAAGGTTTTTCGCTTTTTTTCAACAGCATGCACTTCTTATGGCCTACTGCAACTTTCACATATGCAAACTGTGTATGCGTACAGGGGCTAATACAATTTTGATGATTTAAGTAAAACTAAGGAACATTGGGAAAGAAATCTAAGGAAATCTAAGGAAATGTTTCTGTAAATCTAAGGAAATGTAGATTTGAAAAGTGGAAGCACTGCAATGAATGAAAATACGTGTAGCAGGTTATGACAGGGGTATACCATTCAGGGGTGTACCATTATAGGGCGTATGTTAGAATGGATGACACTGTGAACTAATGGTCCAAATAATTATGGTCGAAATTAAATGTATAAAGTATAAGGAAGAACCATGAACAAAAATCAGAGCAACGCAGAGCCAATAGACTTTGGCCTATACCGGTGTGGTTTCCGAATAGAACGACATTTCTGACAGAAGAGAAACATAGACATAACAAAAACAGATCGAGAAACGCGACATGCCGGATATAAAATAAAAAGTAAAATTACCATTATCAAAACAAGTGTACATGTATATAGCTGCATGACTCCGGGTCGAAAAACACTATACAAAAGTCCCATTCTAGGGCTAATACATTGTGGACACCATTATATAGAGCCAATACACTGGAGTCCCTCCGTATCCTTGGCCATAACTCCACATGTACAAAAAGGGTGATTTTTCTTTTTTCTTCAACTTTTGATCTGCTAATTAAAACTTAGTGATTAGGTAACCTTGCCCAAGCAGACACTTTTGTTGGTATAAAATCCATTCTGGGATAGCTCACTTTCATGAAATTTTCGAAACATTAAAAATAAAAAAAATAAAAAAATAAATTACATTACATTAAATAAATGACAATAACATTAAAATTTCACCAAAATTACCGATCTCACAATAGCGAACTTCATGCCAAAAGTGTCTGCTTGTATGAGCAAGCTTACTTAAAAAAGGAATAGCAGATGAAAAGTTAAAAAAATGTGGGGTTTGGGCCAATGATTACGGTCCAGTGTATTGGACCAATAGAATGGGGTTATTTATACTACAACTTTACAAAAGATTACAAATTGATCACAAACAAAATACAAAATTTACTATTATAACAATAGGCCTAAATGTAATATTTTCAATAAGACAAAACAGAATACCCGAATAATTTAACATTAATTTCAGTCTGAGGTACTGTCATTTAAAAAAAAAGAGTCACATATGAATTTGACAATGAATTCACAATCTGAATGCAGAGGAAAGCACACTCCTATCGAGGCAGTTTTACCAACATAAATTTCAAAGCGAGTAAAGTGTATAGTTTGTATATTTCCGTACGTGCCGTGACACGTATACGCACACGTACACCGCGGTTGCATCGCGCTTAATTTTTCAGTAGGTGTGAAGGGGCGCTATAACTTCTGTTGCGTTGAACACTACCAACTGCCAATGGTTTTAACAGATGCCTAGAGGTCCTCTAGACCCTAGACAACAATTTGAAGCCAAAAAAAAATGTAAGGGCCCTTTAGGTTGATGTTTATTTTAGTTCTGATAACGCTTTTTCCCCTACCCCAAATCGACATAAAATATACCCTATTATGTGTACCCATAGCAGTTATAGGAATAAACATCTCTCACCCTCTGGCTGATGGCTCCAGCATGTCTGGATTCATGGTCTGGCACAACATAGTGGGTAACTGATAGCTTTTGATAAGCCGCCTAGGAGCTGAAGTCAATGGCCTTGTGTTGACAGATGGGATTAGGATTTGTACACGGTCCTATGGGACCATGCACTGGGATTTGTACACGGTCCTATGGGACCATGCAGGATTTGTACACGGTCCTATGGGACCATGCTTTTTGCAGTAGGATTTTTTGGGTCAAGGGTTCAAAGCAGGCTAATGGGAATTAACCATGCTATTTGGGTATACTTCAACAGTGAACTTACGGAATTTGAGAAATTTTGGGTAAGCATCAACAGAGTAATTACATTTTGTTTACAAATCTACTTAAAGAGTAAGCGCCATGGCACGTCGCAGGGTTCCACTTTACCCTATACGGGTATAGGCTTATTGTTAATATTTAAAAAAAATATGTATCGGCCTATTGATGTAAAGTTGATAGCATCAAATACCCCTTGACATATTTCTGTCTCAGGGGGCAATCATTAAAAAATAAAAATAAATAAAAATAAACAATTAATTTCTGTCATCCTAAGACAGAAATAAACACAATTAAACAATCTGAATGCACTTTCACTATTTTCTCGTTATAACAACACAAAGAAATAATTATAAGCTGAAACTTTCACAGATGCTTCGTTCTTCGGACGTAGGTCCCGTGTTCTAGATTATTAAAGTAATGTACGTAAAAGAACCCAGAACACTTTTATCATGAAAGAGTAGGGGTTTATCCCGGTGTTTCTGGTTCACATTGTAAGCGCCTTTGTTTTCAGGATTCCGAGGTATATAGCGCTTAAATGTGATTTTGAGGAATCCTTGGTTTCAATACCAGAAATGTATAATAATAATTTACACATGTCTTGATTCTTATGGATGGATATGTATTTACAGGCATTATACTACTGGTTTTAATATTCTAAGTAAGACCATAAGGACATTTTTACCTTCATAATGCCAGCATCCAAGCAAACATAATTCAAGGAATGTAACACGGAAACAGAAGGGTATGGTGGCCCTGAAGGGACATCGATGTCGTGAATTTTTTCGCGAATATTTGCGCAAATATTAGCAAAAAATTCACGAAATTGCAAATATTTGCGCAAATAATTATTCGCGAATGCGATGTCCCTTCAGGGCCACCATAGAAGAGTGACAAACTCGCCATTACACAGAATGCGTGGAGGCAACTAAGAGTTGGTTGCGGAATTGATTTTGTTGATAAAGAATGACCCCGAAATTCAACTCCTGAGATAGGAGGTCGTATTTCACTTTGGAATTTGGATTTATGATCTGAGGCCTATATAGAGACTATATCGTCACGATCTGAGCTGACTTTCGACAGGGCATGGAATCGCGTGTCTAGCTTGCTCTGTGACTGAAAATAAAACCCCGCGAGCGCGCTTTGGACAAGATAATATCACTTTTATGCAGCGGTCATACACTGGCATATTATTTATATGCATCAACCACAGTTTATGATCTTAAAGTGTCCTGATTTCATCTAAAACTAGGACGCCCATGCTTTGTCGACAGTCTGCTGTGATCGTGACAATATTATCCCTTTAATGTATGGAAATAACCTTGAAATTACACTTGTTCTGTTCTGTTTTGGGAGGGTACAGTGGCAGTAAGTCTCACAGTTCAAATGTCTTGGAGTTTTCTCTATAAGTGAAGGTACAACATTGATACTAATGACCAAAATTATCATATTAGTAAGATATTATTTATGAACTTACTTTGTGTAAAGTTGGCACACGTATCAATCATTCTGAGAAACTATTTTATCTGAAGTGCTTTCATCTTAGAGAAAACATTTATTGTTATGTCGAGGAATTTATAACTCGATGGGAAAACATTTATACAACATATATATTAGAAAATACACGACACAGTTTAATTTTAGCCATTTTCTCAAATGTGCGAGCATTCATTGTCATGACACTTTCACAAGATAATATTATTCCTGAAAACCTAGAGGGCTGTGTAATAAATTACCTAGTATATGTCTCTAAATACCAATGTTCAGGTAAGGTACAAAATTGATAATATTGATAAATCTGCTTCTATAATACGAGCATGCTCTCGCTTCGAGTCAAGATAAACAATTACCAACCTTCAACCTTGTAAAGACCACTGTTACCTCACTTTGTATAAAAGTGACAGCTTCTCATACACACTATATGTAGGCTATTTCTAGGGAAGATTGATACCATCATCAGCTTATCACCAAGTAAGTTTTACGTTAAAATTAGAAAATTTTGTTATTTTTAAATTACGAATCTTATACATACCTTTAATAAAAACCTGTACACTTTTGTAAAACGTATGTAGATGCATCCAAAAAATGTGTAAGTTTCAGCTTATTTCAATCCCGAGAAAAATAGGACAACAACTAGGGCCTATAGTTTGAATTGAGATATTTTGAATTGAGTTTGAATTGAGAATTGAGCTTAATAGTTTAACAGTAAAATGGCGCCAAAATTAAATTTTGGTACATATTATTTTAAAACCATGTTATTCGCAATTATTTTGAGAAATGTGCCATTTTAAAACAATTGTTTTCTCTTTCTCAAGAAAAATAGCAATATTCCGATAGTGAAGGAACTTGCCGTTACAATAGCGGAAATACGGACAATGCATCTTTAAGACGCTGTGAAGACCCAGGTGTGACCCCTGCCACATGGGGGCCCGCTATTTAAGACAGACGTCAGACCTAACGATGACCCAGTCACCGCTGCAGTTATCGTCCCAGTAAATGTTTTTGATTGCAACACGTTGTTGAAACAAAGCATTAATCAACCTGATTAATGTTCTTGTATGTGTATGTACAGCTCATAATAGCCATTGAAGGAGTTATCATTATATCCCCCTCTTTTCCTTCTCCTATATTGCTATCAAATCCACACAGCCAAAGGGAGTACATACAAAAAGGGTTTAAATTTCGAATATTTTTTATAGGGTTAATTTTCAAAATAAGCGGCACAAATTAGCCCCGGTCTTGTCATTTCTTGGATCCGCCACTGGCCGACCACAGAGAAAAGAACTTTCTATGGTCCGAACAATGAACTGCAGGACCCCCAACGTCCCGGCACAATACAAATTTCGGAACAGAGGACCATCAGACCGATGCATGGATGTCAAAATATCGACTATCCCCAAACGGAACACCTGGACAAATCCTCTGGTCGGACCATCGGTGGTGGATCCAAGAAATGGCAAGGGGATTGTGCCTCTTCTTTTGTTTTAATTAACCCTGTAAAAAATAATCGAAATGTGAACCATTTTTTCTGAACCCTACATCAAACGAGACCGCTTGATATTACAATAGCAATATAATAGCAATATAATCACAATAAGCCAAACAACCCATGAGTCCGAAAATCAGATCAAATTTGGCTGTCGATCGAACCAATGGGATTTTAACTGATTTCGTTAGAACTGAACCGGTGGTAGATTTGTCCGAGAGCTCCATGTTCTGACGTAGAATAGGCTTGAATTTAAAATAGCTTATTGTCAGGAAAATATGGACCGTCAGACCGACGGCAGTGGCAAAATCTGTCGGAGAATAAATGTATGTAGAACGATCGTTCTCCTTGAACTTCAATGGGCTGTCGGAGAATTGTCCCTTGAATCCACCCCCCCCAAAAAAAAGTTTTGTCTGTCAAATTAATCGGCTATCAGATAGGAATTTGAAGTATGCCTCACTTAATTAGCCAATAACCTGATTTGCTCATAATAACGGTTTCTATTTCTGTCACATCACCTCCGCTCTTCGTTGCATTACAAGCAAATGCGCCAATTCTTGACGTCCCATCAGAGGATGGCAACCGTAAAATAGAAATAATTTCATCTCCACTTGTTTCCGGTGTTTCAACGTTGCTTCCCGAGGGTAATGATAGGTCTGATTTATCATTGGTTCCATAGGTGTACGTGTTCACCGTACGGACAAAGGAGAGCTCCCCATTGAAGTTGACAAAAAAAACGGCTATGTAGCTGTCATCGGTGGTAAAATTAATACGGGGTTTAGTGACGCAAGTGAAATCATCGATAGCAGACACGTACCCACCTAGAACTAGAACCAAATACAAAATAATAATAATACAACAATCTTGCAATGCAATTTCAACAGTCACTTTCAGCTCACAAATTGAAAGCATTTTTCATTAAATGAGTGATTAGAATCAAAATGGTTTGTCTTCTGTTTGAGAACTTGACAAGACCTCGGACTTGCGTTTCTTTTGCTGTCCTCGGACTTGCGTTTCTTTTGCTGTTCAGTATATTTTAAAATTATAAATATTGATTAACGTCTAAAATATGGTCGTATGAGGAAGAACCATGAACAAAATTCAGAACACGGAACCAATAGACTTATTGACCTATACCGGTGTGGTTTCCGAATAGAACGACATTTCTGAAGGAAGAGAAACATAGACATAACAAAAACAGAGAAACGCATGTCGGATATAAAATAAAAAGTAAATCATACCATTATCAAAACAAGTGTAGGCTATGTAAGCTGCATGAAACTCCGGGTAGAAGAATGAGAATACACTTTGTACAAAAGCCCCATTTAGGGCCAATACAGTAGACTCCCTCCGTATCCTAACCCCACATTGTAGAAGGGGCGATTTTATTTTTTTCCCCAACTTTTGATCTCTCATTAACGACACAATGTAATAAGCTGTAACTTTCACAGGTTGGTTGCTCAATGTAGGTTCAACAGAGTAATGCATACTCCTGTCGAGACAGTTTTCCTAACATAAAATTGGTAATCTCCAAAACACTAAAACTTTCTTGATGTAAAGTTGACGATACAAGTATCAAACATCCCTTGACATATTTCTGTCTCAAGGGCAATCAGAAATCCACGTGAAATGAACACTTAACTTCAAAACAAATACCAAAAAACAAAAACTGAAATGTCATCCTAAGACAGAAATCCACGTTGGAATGAATTTCTCTTTTGAGTAGTAAAGGCAAAAAAAGTCGCCAGATTCCAGTCATAAGTTGGTTTCAAAATCGGTGCGGTGGCGCACTTTTTTCTTTCTTTTTTGGAATTTTTTTTCCAACCAGTGAAATACGTGATACGTGTATACACAGTTATTGGAACCAGACCAAATTTCCCATGCACAAAGTATGATGGCTAAGAGAGGCCTCACAGATCAGGCAAACGTTCATACCCCTATGCGAAAACGTCGTATAAATCACAGTACGGCAGAATTCCAATCGATCCATCAATTGTGGCTGCAATTGGACATCGTTTCATAGCAAAAAATATCAGTATGTTTCAATCAGTATGCTCTGATCGTCTGGCAAAGCTCTGATTAACCTCCTGGGAAAGGAGGTTGTATTTCACTTCGGAATTCCGAATTTATGCCAAGGCCTATTACATGTAATTACCGGTAACACTTGAAATTACACTTGTTTTGTTCTGTTATGTTTTTTGTCCTAGTGGCAGAAAAGTTAACCATGAATATCATAGTCTCACGGTTAAAAATAATGTGTACGGTAAAAGGGAAGGTACAACATTGGTAATGACCAGATTATCATATTAACAAGCTATTAAAAACTACCGAGGCGTTAAAGGAACATAGTAAAACAAATACTCGGTTTAAGTCATAATGACTTGATTAAGTCATAATTATGACTTAAAAATTGACTAAGCTTAGCATAATAATGACTTATTTAAATCATAATTATGATTTATTTAAGTCATATAATTATGACTTAATATCTCATAATTATGACTTAATTAAATCATAATTATGACTTAATTAAGCCATATGACTTAAGCCAAGTATTTTTTCACTATGTCCCTTTAACACTTCCGTGAAAATTACTTTGTGTAAAGTTGGTACACATATCAATCATTCTGAGAAACTATTTTGTCATGTTATATAGAGAAAACAGGTATTGCTACATGTCGAATTTATATTTTATAGATTTTGTAAAATATTATTTAAAAAAAAAACCACTAGAAAACACGTCACTGTTTCATTGTCGGTTTCTCAAAAATGTGAGCGCCTATTGTGATGACACTTTTACATGACAGATATATGATTTACTTCTTGAAAACTAGAGCTGAAATAGACCTACAACATTGATAATGTTGGCAAAACTGCTTCTCTAAAGAGTGTACAAAGAGTGTACTTGCTCTCTTTGAATCAAGATAATTATGCAATAGGCCAAAAAAGGTATCCAGTTTCTGGTCATCGGTCAGGGCTTCAAAATCGGTGCGTGGACGTTTTTTCTTTTTTTGGCTAACAGGGAAATACGTGATACATGTCTACGCGGGGACCAAATTTCTCATATACAAAGTATGGTGGCTAAGAGAGGCCTCAAAAATTGGGCAAACGTTCATATACCTCTATGTGAACTTAAGTCGTTTAAAACAGAACACGGCATAATTCCAATCGATCCAGCAATTTTGGCTGCAATTGGACATCGTTTCATATCCCCTCCCCCAAAAATAAATAAATAAATAAATAAAAAATAAAAATGCTGACGTGCAGGTCTGAGGCGACGCGGAGCCCCAGAAACTGGGGACTTTTTCGGCCTTAAGCAACCAACCTGGTTTCAGCTTATTACGTATACGTTGTGTCATTTTTAGTAAAGAGTAACATTATCGACAAAGACCCATTGAAAATCCACTATGAAATCCACGATATAGTACCAGCGGACTTGTAAACCAGCGAAAAGGGATGACGTATAACCCATGAGCACCCGAGAGTAAACAGAAGACGCCATGTTACTTCCGTGTATATTATACATGCGTTTTCATGCGTTTTCATGCGTCAGCAGAGGCATGAAGTTTTTATGAAGCTTTTTTCGACGTTGTTGTGTAACAGTTATATAATGCCAACTTCATGTGTTGTTGGTGGATGTACTAGAAATAGTATTAAGAATCCAGAGACTCATTTTTTTCAATTTCCGCGGGATCCTGCGATATCAAAGGAATGGGTGAAGTTCGTGAATAATACACGAAAGGATTTCACCTTCATGCCAAAATTCCTGGATCCGCCCCTGCTGATATTTGCCTGTTTTTATCACTTTATCTGGCTCCCATGTATTTAATCTTTTATAATCTTTGCTATTGTTACTTTAGGTTATTTTATTATATTTAAAGGGCCTGGGAGCATTTTATTCAAATGGATTTGGTGCTATATACATGTCTTTTATATTTTTTATTAATATTTGATTGAAGACAGAATGACATGGCCTGTACACATTTATTGTTATTCTATTATTGTATTTTACAATTTATTGCCACTGTACACTCAGAACAAGTTTTAAGTTTTATAGGCAGAAGTACATGAGATTTACCAACATGAGATTTACAATATTAGTCTTTGTCACACTTCTCCCTTTTGTGATGCAAAGCCAAAAAACCTAATTGAATTAGCTTTAATCCAAGAAAATCTGAACCTGCTCAGCAGAGTTATGCTGATTGTAAGTTTTTTCCTGGGAAAAGAGCAGCAAGTGTGAAACGAATTTCAAAGGATTTCCAGTTTGGTTTAACAGAACAATGGCCAAGTTCCAAACAAGTATGTACAGGATTTTGA
>CM055825.1:26099229-26123382 GCA_029582265.1 Zoroaster sp. YZ-2022 | reverse complement strand
CAAATTGACGCATGTGTAGGGTTTCCCTGGCTATGGATCTTGTATCCAAAATGTAAGTTAAACACAGTCTTGAACCAAGACTAAGTGAATATTTGAATCCTTCTGACATGAAAAGCATTTGATTTGACATACCTTAATGTCTTGATGCACTTAGCTGGTTCTCTGATGTCCCACACTCGTATATAGGCAGTTGATACACTGAATACAAGACTAAGCTTCTCACTGTATCTAACAACTACATTATTAGGATGAGTAAGACTAATTGTGGTGACACCATGTAAGAATCTCAATTGAGTAGTAATTACATTATTAGGATGACCAGACAGTGTGGTCAGTTCTTGACCAGTCTCCAGTTTCCATACCTTCACTGTTCTATCTGCAAAATAAAATAAGACTTTCATGACGACATGCATGCAGTATGAAATATTTGAGGATTTACATGATAGGATTGATCAGCAGTGGGATTGAGTCACATCATTTTGTAACTTGTGACTTGACTTGGACTTGACTGAATTGACTGAATTGACTTGAGACTTTACTTGGGACTTGGTGTCAGGGACATGCAAACTTACTTATGACTTGAACAAAAATAACTTGTTGATTAGACATTCATTCTTAAAACAAAGTTTAAGATTACTCCGACACCATGTGCATGAGCTCACGGCAGGTTACCACTTCAGAACTAATTACTACTCACATAGTGTCACATGGAACCAGAACCGTAACCAGTCTTTATTGATTATTTTCACCATGCAAAGCTACAAAATCTCAGCATTCACTAAAATAGCAACGTATAGCAAAATCTATCAAAGTTATCATCTTTGTGATAAGATTACTTGAAAAGTTTGTGACTTGAGACTTGACTCGCCCTCAAAGAATTTCTGTTTCCTGTTTTAAGATGAAAGCATTTTTCAGGATGATTTATACTTGTACAAACTTCACACGGTCTAAGGGATCCCGTGTATCCCCACGACCTTCCGACTCGGAGTCTTGGAGATCTTCTACATCTCGCTCCAACCGCGCTTCAAGTAAACCTACGGGATCTGCTATATCCCTAAGGCAACCCTCACACCTCCGCTCACAGGACGCGTTCCAGAAACACACACCGTCGTCAACCTCAGCCAACGCACCCTCACTCCCTATCGAAACATCAGTATGTCACTGGGAATGAATTTCGCCCTCACACCCAAATCCATTCCAACGGAAGAAATCATCCAGTCAGTTGAGCCAACCCTGCGACGACTCAACAAAACAGCAGCTGATGACGTCAGACTACAGATGAGCGATGTTCTGCGTAAAGCCAAGCCAGCCAAGCCCAACCTTCCAAGGGAGAACTTTCTGCTTTACGGACATCCGACGGGACAGCTCCATCCACATCCTCACCGCAGACAAAGGCAACGCTACAGTCATCATGGACCGAGCACAATACACCGACAAGGTAAGTCACATTTTATTATCCGATCATACTGCCCTCAAGAAGAACCCCTATCCCATCCATAGAGAAAAGGGTCGCTAGCAAACTCCTTGCCCTCCACCGTGCCGGTGGCCTCTCCATCCAACTCTACCGACATCTCAGACCATCCAGCTCATCCTGCCCTAGGTTCTTTGGCCAGCCGAAGATTCACAAACCTGATGTTCCTCTCCGCCCTATTGTCGCCTCCAGAGGTTCACCTACGTACAATACAGCCCGTCATTATTTTAGCTAAGATCCTCCGACCCTTGGTGGGTCTCACTCAACACCATGTGTCCAACTCCAGTCAGTTCGTTGAGATCACCGGGCCTCACACTTCAACCCAGCGACATCTTAGTTAGTTTTGATGTTGTCTCCCTATTCACCAATGTCCCAACTACAGAGACATGCCTCCTGGTGAAGGACAGACTCGTACAAGATCTTTCTTGATGATCGCACATCACTCACCCGGACCAAATTCATGATTTGCTACTAACATGTGTCTCTTCAAGTTGTTTTCAGTTTCAGGGCAAGTTCTACGAGCAGACAGCTGGGACCTCCATGGGATCTCCTTTATCCCCGGTCCTTGCTGATGTTTTCATGGGAAGAGTTTGAAAACTCCCTCAACACCGCCGACCTCCAACTCCAAGCTGTGGCTCCGATACGTGGATGACACCTTTGTGGTTTGGCCACACGGCAGAGACACACTCCAGATTTTCTACAACATCTAAAACCAGCAACACCCGAGCATCAAGTTCACCATGGAAACGGAAGATGACAAGATCGCGTTCCTTGATGTTGGCATTTCCAGAAACCCAGACGGCTCCCTACACCACAACGTCTACAGAAAGCCCACGCACACAGATCGGTACCTGAACCAGCGCTCCTTCCATCATCCAAGCATCAAGTCATCGGTCAACCGTACGCTCGTACAACGCGCCTACAACATTTGTGACAAGGACAGCCTTCCCAAGGAACTACAGCACATCCGAACTACCCTCAAACGCAACGGTTACAATCCCAACAAGATCAGCACAGCGAAGCCGGTTCCAAACTCCAAAAGCAAGGTAAGTGATCTAACCCTCTCTGCTTGTCTCCCTATCTAGGTTCGACGTCTCACAAACTACAACGCATCCTCCGAGCAAGCAGGCATCGATGTGTTCCACTCAGCCCCAGCAAACTCCAAGGACTTCTACATACCCACAAGGACAAACCGGACCCAAACAACAGAGCAGAGTCTACCGGATCCCCTGTGAGTGCGGTAAGGTGTACATCGGCGAAACAAAACGCAACCTCCCCATCAGATTGAAGGAACACCGAGCACACGGCCGCAGAGGAGATTTCGAGAAGTCCGCCATCGTCAAGCACTCGCACATCAAGGACCACCAAATCGACTGGCGGGCAGCCCAACTCATCACACCCATCGACACATGGCACCCCAGACGCATCAGAGAGGCCATCGAGATCGTCAAACACGACACTGTGCCACAGGACATCGGTTTCTTCATCAGCGACATTTGACGACCTATACTACAGACTGAAGGATCTTCTATATCCAAAGTCCATAACCCACCCAGACCGAGGGATCCCTATATCCTAAGTCAACCACCCTCCTTCCCTGTGCTTGTTAACAACTGATTCAGTTCAGTGAGCACACCTCTCCCCAACCCCTAGGATCCTAGTCTCATAGTCTCACAGTTTCCCGCCTGCGCGCCTCAACGAACTAATCCTCCAGCATCCATTCATGGGATGATCCTCCAGCAGTCTACTTAAGCAGCAGCAATTTCCAGAGTCCGGCATTCTCCTGAGGACGATCAGAGCATACTGATCGAAACGTCGAGTTGTACCCCCAGTTCTTTTCAGAACTAATTACTACTCAATTGAGATTCCACATGGTGTCACCGCAATTAGTCTTACTTATCATCCTCACCATGCAAAGCTACAAGTTTTACCTAAACTTTACTTTATCAAATTAATTTGATAATCTGGTAATTACCAATGTTTAACTTTTCCTGTAAGAAGAGCTGGCCTCTCACTCAGCTACCACATGTCCTTCCTTAGACATAGGGTAGTGTACTGTAGGCTTCGGCGGTTCCGGTGGGTACCCGGTTCTACCCGATTCCAAATTGAGAATTGGAACCGCGGTTCCACTCTTTTAATTAAAGAACCGGGTACTCGCAAGAGTCAGTTCCGGAACCGAGTCCTTCAAATACCCGGTTTCCAGAGCCACGGATATAGTAAAATACCCGAGTCCCAGAGCCGGCTGGGAGGTGAGTCCAGTCAGAGCCGACTCCAGCAAAATATCCGTCTCTGAGGACCAACCTGGCTCCAATTGAAATACGCAGTTGTCTGAGCTCCAACTCTAGAGCCGAGAACCGGCTCCAGTCAAAATACCCGATTCTCTTTGATGAGTGACCGACAAAATGTAACTCTAGACTGCAGCAAACTTGTGGCGCCACACATGCAACTGATGCAAACCGCAATGTCTGAGCTGTGCGTTAGTAGTATCATTGTGCGTCACTGAGTTGTTTATAAATTGGCCCCATAACATGGATACTTTGGTTATGGAGATGTTGTTAGAAATATTGACAGCACGTGTCTTGAGAATTGGAGTGATCAAGGTGGCCCCGTAATATGGATACACTTGTGACGAAGTTATACAGTCATGTTGCTAGTGTTCTTTATGTACTTCCAATACGGCATGAATGGTAGTACGGTACCTTGTAGGGGGTGGTGCAATTGCTTAATTGCTCCAACTCCTGTTTATAAATTGGCCCCATAACATGGATACTTTGGTTATGGAGATGTTGTTAAAAATGTTGGCAGCACGTGTCTTGAGAAGTGGAATGATCAAAGTGGCCCCGTAATATGGATAATCTTGTGACGAATTAGTCATGTTGCTAGTGTTCTTAATGTACTTTCAATAGGCATGGATGGTAGTACAATTGCTTAATTGCTCCTTTATGATTGCTCCAACCCCTGAAGCATGTGCAAAGCCATGGCATGTACATGTACAGAACGGCTTGTAACGTTGTTTGCTAACAGTAGGATAATGGAAACAAATCTCTTACTCAGCTTAACGTTTCCAAAACGTTTCCTTAAAGTTTCTGAAACATATTTTAAATTAAACAAAATTATCATCACTGCATTTGCAGTTGAAAATCTGATACCTTCGTATCAGAGACACAACGAAGTTTGAATAGACCGTATGTTTTATTATTTTCTGTAATCCTTATGTTTTTGTTTGAATCTCTTGGAACCGTGTACTGTAATGACTTCAACCTCTGTACAACTTTACTTCACTTTATTAATTTATACATTTCTCACATTTTGAACCACTAAACAAGAGGTCATTAGTTGCTTGTACTGACAGTACAGCCTTAGTGTGTCCATGGAGGAAGAAAACAGAAGGAGTCACAACGAAGGCATATCAAAGGTCAATGTCTTTTGCCGCGGTCGTAAAATTTCTAAGCCAGCGCTAATCGTTTAATCCGATTATCGAGGAGAACTACAGCCAGGCTTTCTTTGCACATGCGCATTGCGCGCATTGCTGACGCGTTGTCCTATTGCACTACACGGAAGGCTGGCTCCCGATCCAACTCGACCTACGAATCCAACACTGCAATATCTTCATTGCACAGCATCGCACAAATATGAGGATTAAAATGATAAAAAGCTAAACAACACGTCTTTGAATTTGACAATTTGTTGGCTTCCGGAGATCACCGGAAATATCCTTAAAATAAGTTGCTAAAAAGACACTTTATTGTAACATCTGAATGTTATATTTACCGTAAGTCAGCTTCGGATTCGCCAAATTCGACGATCAAAACACCAAAATACTCGGTGGAAAAATCGCTATTAAAGACAATGAACTGTGCAATATAAAAAGCCCGCGAAAAGTAGTGCGCATACGTTTTCAAGGAATGTTTGCTCACATCATCAACTTTACACCATTCAAGTTTCATGTACATGTAAAACTGTATTCATTGATGTTTATTGTAGATCATTAATACTCAAATAGTGCACAGTGATTGTAAACATTGTCCTGGTTGGATCATACTGTTACAAACACACACTATTGTATTCATTGATGTTTATTGTAGATCATTAATACTCAAATAGTACCTGTGATTGTAAACATTGTCCTGGTTGGATCATACTGTTACAAACACACACTATTGTATTCATTGATGTTTATTGTAGATCATTAATACTCAAATAGTGCACTGTGATTGTAAACATTGTCCTGGTTGGATCATACTGTTACAAACACACACTATTGTATTCATTGATGTTTATTGTAGATCATTAATACTCACATAGTGCACAGTGATTGTAAACATTGTCCTGGTTGGATCATACTGTTACAAACACACACTATTGTATTCATTGATGTTTATTGTAGATCATTAATACTCAAATAGTACACAGTGATTGTAAACATTGTCCTAGTTGGATCATACTGTTACAAACACACACTATTTGGAATACATTTTTGGAGTGAACAAAGAAAATTCACTGGAGCAGAACTTGACCTGTGACCTCCAGACTACCGCATAGGGGCTCTAGCCCTATGTTTGCAGTCTCCTGATTTTGTCAATATATCTTTGTTCTGGGAGTGCTAATCACAAGTAATTTAACACATTATATGTCATGAAGCCAGTGGATATATACCCCAAGTTGTGATCCTAAACCTAGGATTAGACTTCTCTAAATTCAATGAACAACTAGGCACTAAAAACATGTAGGCATTGAACCAACTAATATAAGTCTCAATAACATCTTCAGGTAATAACTACCAGATCATGTTAGGTCATCCACTATCAAGTTTGGTATGACCCTCTCAATCTGTTTGTATTTATTTATTTTTATTTATTTAACATTGTGTTGATTTGTAGTGGAATTACCCATAAACAAATTTAAGGCAATGATTTGACAATATTGGAGATAAATCATAAAAGTACCATTCCACAGAAAAGAGATCACCAACATACACATATAAGACCAGCAAGAATTACAGCTACATGTACAAACTTAACACCAAGCAACATACATGTATATGTAGTTCAAAACATGCATTATGAGCAAAGAAACTGATGCATTGAAAACATATCTTCAGAAATTGTTTCATGAACACATTCAACAAATTCATATGATCCGAGAATCTTGAAATGTATACATGTATATATGTAACTGTTGTAAAGTTTCATGAGATAGGGACAACATATCTGTCATGTTGGTTTCACTTCAAGCAATACAAAGGAGAAATAATATCTCAGGATAACATGTGATGTCTGATCCCTTAGAGAGCTAATGTAATGACATCATCCCCATGTGAAGAATTAATCACTGAACCATTCTGTGTTATGTCATAGAACAATGTGAAGAACCAATCACCATGGAAACATTTTGATAATCTATTAGAATAATGTACATGTAGACCACAGACCAACATACAGTTACATGTATCTCTGCTTTGTCTTTATAAAGTAATGTTATATTTATTACATCCCAACTATGGTATTGGCCCAACTATAGTGTTGCAGTTGGGCTTACAACACTATAACAATACCACACTGGGCCTGTCCGATGCTACAGTGTTGCAGTTGGGCCTACAACACTATAACAATACCACACTGGGCCTGTCCGATGCTATAGTGTTGCAGTTGGGCTTACAACACTATAACAATACCACACTGGGCCTGTCCGATGCTACAGTGTTGCAGTTGGGCCTACAACACTATAACAATACCACACTGGGCCTGTCTGATGCTATAGTGTTGCAGTTGGGCTTACAACACTATAACAATACCACACTGGGCCTGTCTGATGCTACAGTGTTGCAGTTGGGCTTACAACACTATAACAATACCACACTGGGCCTGTCTGATGCTATAGTGTTGCAGTTGGGCTTACAACACTATAACAATACCGCACACTGGGCCTGTCTGATGCTATAGTGTTGCAGTTGGGCTTACAACACTATAACAATACCGCACACTCGGCCTGTCTGATGCTATAGTGTTGCAGTTGGGCTTACAACACTATAACAATACCACACTGGGCCTGTCTGATGCTATAGTGTTGCAGTTGGGCTTACATGTACAACACTATAACAATACCGCACACTGGGCCTGTCTGATGCTATAGTGTTGCAGTTGGGCTTACAACACTACAACAATACCACACTGGGCCTGTCCGATGCTATAGTGTTGCAGTTGGGCTTACAACACTACAACAATACCACACTGGGCCTGTCCGATGCTACAGTGTTGCAGTTGGGCTTACAACACTATAACAATACCACACTGGGCCTGTCCGATGCTATAGTGTTGCAGTTGGGCTTACAACACTATAACAATACCACACCGGGCCTGTCCGATGCTACAGTGTTGCAGTTGGGCTTACAACACTATAACAATACCACACTGGGCCTGTCTGATGCTATAGTTGAGGCGGGACATACAGACTGAGAAGGCAGAGGTGGATATTAGAAGTGGCTGATTATGCAAACAAATATTTATGTGTAGTTTATTCCCATATGTCCCAAGTTATCTGCCATCCACCAATAGGAAATCCTATCATATATATCATCAGACTGTTGTTCTTGACAAGGCACCTTCAAGAGTCTGAAATGAATGTATAAGTACATGTAAGAAAGTATACCATAAGTGTACTACATACAGCCTACATCATCAGACTCTTAATGTGTGCATTCACTATGAGCATGGTAATAAGTATACCATAAGTGTACTACATACAGCCTACATCATCAGACTCTTAATGTGTGCATTCACTATGAGCATGGTAATAAGTATACCATAAGTGTACTACATACAGCCTAAGTCATCAGACTCTTAATGTGTGCATTCACTATGAGCATGGTAATAAGTATACCATAAGTGTACTACATACAGCCTACATCATCAGACTCTTAATGTGCATTCACTATGAGCATGGTAATAAGTATACCATAAGTGTACTACATACAGCCTAAGTCATCAGACTCTTAATGTGTGCATTCACTATGAGCATGGTAATAAGTATACCATAAGTGTACTACATACAGCCTACATCATCAGACTCTTAATGTGTGCATTCACTATGAGCATGGTAATAAGTATACCATAAGTGTACTACATACAGCCTAAGTCATCAGACTCTTAATGTGTGCATTCACTATGAGCATGGTAATAAGTATACCATAAGTGTACTACATACAGCCTACATTATCAGACTCTTAATGTGTGCATTCACTATGAGCATGGTAATAAGTATACCATAAGTGTACTACATACAGCCTACATCATCAGACTCTTAATGTGTGCATTCACTATGAGTATGGTAATAAGTATACCATAAGTGTACTACATACATGTACAGCCTAAGTCATCAGACTCTTAATGTGTGCATTCACTATGAGCATGGTAATAAGTATACCATAAGTGTACTACATACAGCCTAAGTCATCAGACTCTTAATGTGTGCATTCACTATGAGTATGGTAATAAGTATACCATAAGTGTACTACATACAGCCTAAGTCATCAGACTCTTAATGTGTGCATTCACTATGAGCATGGTAATAAGTATACCATAAGTGTACTACATACAGCCTACATCATCAGACTCTTAATGTGTGCATTCACTATGAGCATGGTAATAAGTATACCATAAGTGTGCTACATACAGCCTAAGTCATCAGACTCTTAATGTGTGCATTCACTATGAGCATGGTAATAAGTTTTACGCGTCTATGTCTTCTGATGATAGCAATGGTATCTCTACAGCTACTCAATTGTTTTATGCGTCCATGTCTTCTGATGATACCAATGGTATCTCTACAGCTACTCAATTGCATTAATTTCGTTCTCCATAGCGCATTTCACATACATGTGTAATGTCACAATAAGCCAAGTTGCATTATTTCTTCTGGTCACTGGGCCAATATCATTCATGTAATGTAAGGTGCAATATTTCTTGGTGTTGCAGGGCTAATTAAACAAAATAACCATCTCTTCCCTCTCAGGTACCCATTTATACTTCTTGGTGAAGAGAAGCATGTACTATCAAGTGTCTTGCTCAAGGACACAAGTACCACCTTCAGGATGCAAACACATTGTAATGACTCAGTCATCAGAACACAAGTCTGATACACTAAACAACTCGACCATAGAACATTAACACATTGTAATGACTCAGTCATCAGAACACAAGTCTGATACACTAGACAACTGGACCATAGAACATTAACACATTGTAATGACTCAGTCATCAGAACACAAGTCTGATACACTAGACAACTGGACCATAGAACATTAACACATTGTAATGACTCAGTCGTCAGAACACAAGTCTGATACACTAGACAACTGGACCATAGAACATTAACACATTGTAATGACTCGGTCATCAGAACACAAGTCTGATACACTAGACAACTGGACCATAGAACATTAACACATTGTAATGACTCAGTCGTCAGAACACAAGTCTGATACACTAGACAACTGGACCATAGAACATTAACACATTGTAATGACACAGTCATCAGAACACAAGTCTGATACACAAGACACCACGACCAAAGAACATTAACATTGTAATGACTCAGTCATCAGAACACAAGTCTGATACACTAGACAACCGGACCATAGAACATTAACACATTGTAATGACTCAGTCATCAGAACACAAGTCTGATACACTAGACAACTGGACCATAGAACATTAACACATTGTAATGACTCAGTCGTCAGAACACAAATCTGATACACTAGACAACTCGACCATAGAACATTAACACATTGTAATGACTCAGTCATCAGAACACAAGTCTGATACACTAGACAACCGGACCATAGAACATTAACACATTGTAATGACTCAGTCATCAGAACACAAGTCTGATACACTAGACAACTGGACCATAGAACATTAACACATTGTAATGACTCAGTCATCAGAACACAAGTCTGATACACTAGACAACTCGACCATAGAACATTAACACATTGTAATGACTCAGTCATCAGAACACAAGTCTGATACACTAGACAACTGGACCATAGAACATTAACACATTGTAATGACTCTGTCATCAGAACACAAGTCTGATACACTAGACAACTCGACCATAGAACATTAACACATTTATTTGTGTGTCTGCAATGAGATGTATTTGTTTCTTGTCGTACATGTACCTCTTGTTCTGAAGCTACCGTCCTTGTAGTTACACCAACCACATAGATTCCTCCCTGGGCATCTTCATGGATCTTAATTTCAGATTTCTTATTCTGTCAAATCAAATACCATCATAAACATCTTAAATTAGTGCTGGGGTCATGAATTAATAGCATTACTTCTGTCAAGTCAAACACCATATATTGTCGCATCAGTGCAATAATTATGTCGTATCATAGTTATGACCTTGTTGCAGACATGGATTTTGCTCAGTGCAACAAAGGATGAACACGTAAACCTGTGGAAGAAGATACACGTTCCAGCACTCAATTGTTTTAATGTATGCAAATTTATGCACTATTACACATACAACCTTGTTGCATTTTTTTTAGATATGACCTATAACTGCTCTGACAGGATGACATGTAAATATCTTAAGTTAGTGCTGGGGTCATGAATTACAAGCAATATAGTGGATTTACACTATTATTTATTTTTATATTTTTTATTTTTTATTACATTTTATGTACATCAAGAGTACTCTTCTATGAAACATCTGAACACAATTTTCACCTCCATGACTAAAGACCTGGATTCAAGACTCAACACTTAGGACTACAAGTTTATCATACACGTAATGCTAACACATGTAATTGATTGTAACAGATATATGTATGTAAGTGTGCCTTGAATGAACTAACATACATGTACCACAACCCCTACATAGTATGCCTTGAAGGAACTAACATACATGTACCACAACCCCTACATAGTGTGTCTTGAAGGAACTAACATACATGTATCACAACCCCTACATAGTGTGTCTTGCAAGGAACTAACATACATGTATCACAACCCCTACATAGTGTGCCTTGAAGGAACTAACATATGTATCACAACCCCTACATAGTGTGCCTTGAAGGAACTAACATACATGTATCACAACCCCTACATAGTGTGCCTTGAAGGAACTAACATACATGTATCACAACCCCTACATAGTGTGCCTTGAAGGAACTAACATACATGTATCACAATCCCTACATAGTGTGCCTTGAAGGAACTAACATACATGTATCACAACCCCTACATAGTGTGCCTTGAAGGAACGTGTACACAGTATACATCAAACTGCTGTTTAGTTATGTGTACACAGTATACATCAAACTGCCGTTTAGTTATGTGTACACAGTATACATCAAACTGCTGTTTAGTTATGTGTACACAGTATACATCAAACTGCTGTTTAGTTATGTGTACACAGTATACATCAAACTGCTGTTTAGTTATGTATACACAGTATACATCAAACTGCTGTTTAGTTACGCGTACACAGTATACATCAAACTGCTGTTTAGTTATGTGTACACAGTATACATCAAACTGCTGTTTAGTTATGTGTACACAGTATACATCAAACTGCTGTTTAGTTATGTGTACACGGTATACATCAAACTGAAGTTTAGTTATGTGTGTACACAGTATACATCAAACTGCCTGTTTAGTTATGTGTAACAGTATACATCAAACTGCTGTTTAGTTATGTGTACACAGTATACATCAAACTGCTGTTTAGTTATGTGTACACAGTATACATCAAACTGGTGTTTAGTTATGTGTACACAGTATACATCAAACTGCTGTTTAGTTATGTGTACACAGTATACATCAAACTGGTGTTTAGTTATGTGTACACAGTATACATCAAACTGCTGTTTATTTATGTGTACACAGTATACATCAAACTGCTGTTTAGTTATGTGTACACAGTATACATCAAACTGCTGTTTAGTTATGTGTACACGGTATACATCAAACTGCTGTTTAGTTATGTGTACACAGTATACATCAAACGGCTGTTTAGTTATGTGTACAGAGTATCTGTTTAGTTACCTGTAAATTGAACAAAAATAATGTTACGGGGGTGAGTTTGACGAAGGGGCGAGCTTGCGCACTGGGTGGGGAAGGGGGGACACGTTTCCTTGGAAGTTTGCCGGGGAGGGGTGTGCGAGTTTGCTGGGGGAATGTTTGCTGGGGGTGACTATAACTTGTCAAGGGGTGACTTTGTGAAAGGCTAACAAGAGTTTGGAGGTCGCGTGTTGCACCACAGGATGTCACTGGCAGCCATGTCTTCAGCTAAATCACAACAAAAGCATTGACCGCACGGAGTAATTTCAATCAGTTGTTTCCACTAAATAAATAGGCCTATACATTTCTTAAATGAAACTTCCCGGCCGGCTTTATAAAGGGACGAATATTCACTGTGACTTTTTCGTGAGGACAAAAACAGGTAAAATATCATCAATGTGGTGGGGTTGATAACTCCCAGACTCCGGCGGAGTCGTATAACACGTAGTATAGGAGTCCCTGGGCTAACAATAATGTACATATAACATTATTGTCATTACAAATATTATTATTAAACAATTTGAACAATATCAGACTGACATGACTGAGGAAGTCATTGTAGGCCTATAGGCCTATCTAAAAATGCCCGATTTTTCATAAAACAAATATTCTGAAGTTATTCTGAAGAATAATTTGAAGTATATGTCCATCATTCATGTTCTCCACCTTGCTGAGCATGTAAGATTACATTATTCATTGGTTATAATGAATGAGAAAAAGTGGTGGTTGGGATCGACATTCATGATTCTATTGTTAACGTTAACTTTAGAAGTTTAGTAATGACTAATAACTAATCTAATGTGGTTATATGTTAATATAACTGTGCAAATATCTACTTGCCATTTCGACAATTTTCTCTGCAAACGATCAAAAGTGCATGGACCTTGTCCTTGGTCTGCTGGCTGCAACCAACGGCACTAAACACATTCATCCCAGAATCTAAATCATGAAACAAACAGATCCCGGCAACAACACAACGTGTACCGTCTGCCAACATTTTTAAGGCTCGTCTGGCGATGTACAAGACCTCAGTGCACTGTACATTCACTCTGTTCACTATCGCTTTTCTTTCATGTGCACACAACCATCAGTTCCAAGAGAATCGTCAGGTTTGACGAAGTTTGGTTTCTTGTTGGAAGAAGGAGCCATAAAAGCATAATATTAAAACAAAGACACGAGTCGATACTTTGCAGAACTTAAATGATGTAGCGCCCTCTGTCGATATCACTGTCACTTTAGATTTCTTATCTTACAATAATGCATTATTATTATTCTATAATGTATAATCGTCTATTTTCTGTGTGTTGGAAAAAAATTAAAAATAAAAATGAATGAATGCGTATTGCATTTTGGTCTAGTTAGTGATTAAGATACTACCATTATCAATTTCACAACCACATACACTCGACAACATTAAAACATGATTGTGTTTGTTTTCAGATTACACAAAGTTAGATCGATCGTTGGATTCAAAACTACACAATATAACGTACGGGAAAATAATGTGAACAGTGATCGGTAATTAGACCGAGATGCTACTTCATTCAGTGTATGAATAAAAACAAGTGTTCATGTCTGAGCTGAGTTTATGGTCTTTTTTTATTATACTGAAGCTTGATATTAAACCACGCCCATACGCGACAACGGGGCCGGGGGAGGGTGTGAACGAATCTTCACACATCTTATTTATTTATATATTTGTGTTTATTTTTCTTCTTTCTATTTTTTATTTAAAAAAAAAATTTTTGGGGGGGGGAGATTAATTTGCTGATATTTTGTTCAAGTGAAAAATATCTAAAAACATTTGATAAAGCAGCATTTTGAGAAATTTAAAATATTTTGTTGCATGCATAGCAACGGCACAGCATTGTGGTAAAATCTGTGGCCGCTTAACCTTACAGCCGCTGTGTGCGTTTCGGTCAGTGGCCGCTTGCAGTCATTGTAGTATTGTAGACGTTTAGGTTGTGGCTGGTTCCGGCTGCTATGGACACCGGTTTGGGCTGCGGCCACTACGGACTTTCGAATTGTGGCCGCTTGTGGCCGCTATGTGCGTTTGGGCCAGCTGTGGCCACTTGTCGCTTCTATGGGCATTTGAATTGTGGACGTTTCTGGCAGCCTTAGTCTCTTTAAAGAGTTTGTACCTGGAACCAAAAGAGTTTCTTTATGGGCTTCGTACTGAACCCTGGATCTATAATAGCCCAAAGCAGGGGCAAATGACCCCTATGCAACTAACGCTCACACACAAAGTGCTCTGCTCAAAAACAGAAAAACGATCGAACACACTTGAAGTGTAGCTCTAAAGCAAAATGAAATAATGACCTTTCCTCATTTTGAGAGAGGAAACTAAACAACAGTTTTTATTATATAAGCCCACAGTAAAATAACTTTCTCCGAACTCCAGAGTGTCTGGAATTCAGAAAACCCTAAGGTCACTGGGAAAAACAAATTGTAACTAAAATGCATTCCGATGTCGCCTCTTGCAGATTAAAGTCACCCTTCCGTGTAAAACAAATCACCCAAGTAATTGGGAAAACATTGTGCACATGTTAAACACCAAAAATATAAGTACTGTTGCATGTGTAAACGTAACAGGTGCATTTGTATCCACCCAAGGCAGCAGCAGACCGTGGGCGTTTCTTAATTCTAGACAAAACGGGCTTAGACATAATTACTTTTGCTAATAAAAATATACCGTCAAAATAGTAGTTAATGGCCTTAAGTTTTGAATAGGTTTTTTCTCAAAAGGCAAAATGAACGATATATACAGACATGCCCATAATTAACGCAGGACTCGGGTAGTTATCAGGTGTGAAAGGAACACAAAAGAAGAGGGTACAAGAAACAGTGTCATATACTAGTCCTAGGACCGGACAAAGGAGAGATTAAACATGAATAGATCAACTAGGAAGAGCAGGGATTATAGCTGATAGAAGAAAGCAAAAGAAGAGTGTACAAGAAACAGTGTCATATACTAGTCCTAGGACCGGACAAAGGAGAGATTAAACATGAATAGATCAACTAGGAAGAGCAGGGTTTATAGCTGATAGAAGAAAGCAAAAGAGCAATGAAAATGAAGAATATAATGTCGTTTTGTTTCTTTATGACATAACCACACGTGCTCTAAAAATGGGAGAATACCAATTATTTATATGTGCTGAGAAGCCCTTTAAATAAAATCTTGTTGACGTGACGAGCTTCATAATAATTTATATGATGCCTCATAAAAAAAACAATAATAATAAACTAGGCCTAGTACATACACAGCTATAACAACTCAACAGGCAAACATGCAGGTAGTTGACAAGGCCAGGAGTATGACTTCACAAACAAGAAAATGTTTGTTTGTGTTTACAATCGGACAACATAAACAACTAGACTGAACAAGTCAGACAGACTATGATCGAACAAGTATATCATATTCATACAATGGAACCAGTTCTTTATATTTCAACAAGTTAATCAAAAAACTTCGCAATGATTGAGGAAAGCGCATTGATAGAGTGCTAATACTGTTGGACTGTGACGAGTCTAATCTGCTCTGAACGCCTCGCTATCACACACACTGAATGTTATGCTAGTTGCTGCACGCACAACTCTTGTATGCCATCCAAGTGTACATGTAATGTGGGCCATGCATCTAGTACACTACACACAGCTAGCTAGCTGCGTGCTATACACGGTTCTTGTATGCCGTCTTCACAGATCTCTGTATACAAGTACTATGTGCGCTCACCATTATTATAGTCTACTGCTCGTCAATCTTCTGTATGGTACAACCCTTGGTCTTGCTTCCCACAAGGCTCGTTCTCGGTAGTCATAGATTACCTTGTGTCTTGCCCGAGATGTTGGTATACAATTGATAATTAATTTGCTTTGATAGTTTTTATTGGGGGAGGATGGGGGGCCCCAAATGATCAGCTGTGCTGGATGGGTTACCCTCGTTAAAGATGGTTTTAAATTAAAAAATAAATAGAAGGAACGACGAATCCCAAAACTGGTGATCTCAAGTGTTAGCCTTTTACTCTAGTTAGGGCGATAAACTAGGGTAACGCGCGGTCATTGGCTTAACTGCCTGTATATTGTGAGTATGCAAATTGAGTCACGTCACTCCGTACAAACTTAATAA
The DNA here is from genome assembly GCA_029582265.1 of Zoroaster sp. YZ-2022. Classification (NCBI taxonomy): domain Eukaryota; kingdom Metazoa; phylum Echinodermata; class Asteroidea; order Forcipulatida; family Zoroasteridae; genus Zoroaster; species Zoroaster sp. YZ-2022. Next base: position 26,106,713 of record CM055825.1, on the reverse strand, counting down.
TGATATACAAAAATGAGTGATTCAATGGTGTGTACGTTTACAGATTAAAACAATGGCACACATATCGTAAACATTGTATCTAATACTTCATCAATTTTAACCTCAGCTGTAAAATAAATGGAAACTTGTTTAATTCAATTCCATGGCAGCCCAGGGGCCGAATTGCATAATAATTTTTAAAAAGCTTAACAATAAATTCAAAAAATATATATCCATATACAAATTTAAATTTACGGTGTATACATTAACAACAACACGTGTTTTAAACAAAACTGCAGGCAATTTGTTAGTCTCTGAGCTCTGAATCTGTTAGTTTGGCATTTCGGTTGAGTTATTGATTTAGTTTTACGAAGGGACCGTTGGTTTGTTTTGCGAGGTGGAAAGAGGTGAGACATGATTTGTTTGGTTGTTAAATCAGCTGCAATGTTTTTTGCACAACAAGCGACGACGATTGCTTAGACTATAGGTTAGTTGAGGGACTCTAAGGTACTCAGAGAGTCACACAGCTGAACACATTCAAGTTACTCTACGTGCCATTCAGATCACTTAGTTTCAATCAACCAAGAACATACTATGTACCGTCTATGTATTATTCAGTAACTGCAAAATAAGCAAAATATTTTACACAGCGCCCTCTCGCAATTTAATGAGAAAGATTATTTTAGACTGGCTATAGTCCTTTGGTGTATTTATACCGTTTAAAGTGTTGCTTCGTCGGTGCGCTCACACTCTATTGGACGACACAACACTGGAAAACATATTCTGGTTCAGAATTATCTAGTGGTGCTAGATCAATGAGTGTTACCTACAGGGTTAGTTACTGGATTTTAGTCATGAATATTGTGTTATAGGCAATGTACAATTAATATATTGAAGTGAGTGTCTTCCATTCCAAAATTGAATCAATTATTTGAATCATGGCTCTATAAGCCCTTTGGGTATTTCCCGGAATCTCTCATCTCGACAACATTTAATACATACAATATTTTATTATATCCTTGCTCATTGAGCTCAGCCCTATAGGCACTTCAGGTAACTCTTGGAACCTAGTTTCCTAAAAAGGTAATGAGATTTTAGTGAAATGTACCAAGCAGTTCTCATTTCTATCAACTGTTATTAGGACCTCCAAATTTATCAACAACTTAACTAACTCAAGAGACACTGGCTCCTACTGTACATGTGGTTTATGCAAATGCCTTCTTCTACTAACTATGATTTGCTGAACTACTGGTGAATCAACTGGATTTTAATTTGCATTTAATAATTAATTTGACCATTGGCTGCCGATGTAGAAGTGATCATATTATCTGATTTTGCATTTGCTTTTTTATTGACTAAAAACGCAGCAATAATTTCATCTTGAATGGGAAGGTTAATTTCAAAATTGAGTTCTTTTAGCCAAGTAATAAACTGTCTGCACTTGAAGATAACTGTTGATTGTGCCATCTGCTTTTGCTAATACCACGTCATTGAAAATGTGTTTCTTCATCCCTTCAATACCGCTATGGAACTTTGACCAAAATCATTGTGAATAAATGATGTGAAGCATTGAAAACAAATGGACGGGTATGCAGCATTAGATTATCTCATTATTTCCGAGCAATCAATATTAATAGCACATAATTTATTGCACCAGTGAATTTGGTAGAGCCCAGCAGTGAGTTTTTGTTTCTTCCTAATTCTAGAGCACCTGCACCTTCCACAGAAATAATTCCTTTAATCCAGGGTCTATAACTGGACCACAGAATCGGCAAACAAAAATAAAAAATGGCCACCAAGGAAAAACAAGTGTTCTTTTACCTTTATATATAGAGGTGAATATGATCTAATACACTCGGTATTAATACTACGGGGGTGGGGGGGGGGGGGGTACTAACAAACAGTTTTCTTGTGACGAATCCTGAGCAAAGGAATCATACCCAGAAGTTCCAGGATTTCAAATCTTGAGAAACAGCGAAGAAGTTATTCATTGTAATAACAGGCAAAACAATCAATACTATAATGAACCCATAGTTCACTTATTTTTTGGAAAAAGTGTCTTGAAATCATTCAGTCCTCTGTATCACTTAACCTACTTACAACATCTGCTTGATCATTTTTGTGTTCTTGGGATCCAGTCAACTTCTAATCTAATACTAGTGTGCATGCATATATTAAATATATTGAGAGATATTTCTTGCAAGTCTTTATTCATACTGCCGACTTCTACGATTCGAACTGCACTCTGACTATCTGTAAATATCTTAAGCTGAGAACTTGAAATGATAGTAAAGAATGAACGTATAGCAACCTGGATGATATTTAATTCCCACCAGGTAGAACTTTGTTTTGCTTCAGTTTCTGTCCAGTGTTTGTGGGCTGTGTGGGTTTCATTGCTTATTATTGCTCCTGAACCAATTGCGCTATAGCATCACAATTTTGTTTGATTTCTAGGTTTTTTTGCTACTTTATTATCCGACTGAGAATAAGCTTCGGTACTGGGAACGAATCCATCATCTAAATACAATGCAATAAGTATACCAGATGCTCTTCAGTGAGTCACAAGTGGCTTTATCATTTTCATGAAAAGGAGAGGTGCCGATGAAAGGCCAAATAGAAGTACAGTGAATTCAAAATATCTAACACAACCATCTATGTCCCATGAAAATCCTAGGTATTTCTGATAGTCAGGCGAAATATCAATGTGATAGTACCCAGACTTTAAGTCAAATGTGAACAACATTGCTTTTTCAGATAAATATTGTAAACCTATCTTGCAGTCATCGAGTTTGAAGTGGGCCTTTTGTACAATTGTGTTTAGTCTGCTCAAATCTAGATCCAATCTTCTCTTTCATGATGTCTGATAGGCTACTGATAAGGGACTCACTACATATGAATGTTCTTGTTTCTCTGTAATACTATTAGAAGCAAGCAATTCTAAAATTGATTCCGTTACAAATAAATGCTCTTTTACTGCTGAATTATTGTTGTGATAGAACATGGGAGGAGGATTTTCAGATTCTGTAACTCTCAGTAATTACTGACATTGCCATGCGAGAAGGGCCAATATCATGCCAAAATTGTACATGTTGTTTTAAGCAAACTATGTAACCGAATGACTGACAGTGCATAATAGCCTCGACACGACCTGACTGCACACGCTTGCACAATGACTTGTACGAGTGGTCTTCTGGACGTATACATGCATAATATACATGACTTTTGTACACTGTAAAATGTTTGTGAACGCATAGTTAAAATCACCTGCTGTATCTTGAGTACGTACACGCGGATATCTCATCCCACAAACTAACGAGAAGAGCAATATAGCTTAAATACTCAACAACTGCTTAATTACCTTCAACCGCCTCAATCAGTTGATGAAACTCCCACTGATGTGATATTATTTGATTTCGTGTTCTCCATCTTGAATTTAAATTTGAATGTGAGACACGACGCCTTGTGGGAGACTTTACATATATTAAAATCATTTATTTCATACACTTTCATAGTAAAATAAACAACTGTAAACTCTATAACATAAGTAAAACTTACACAACTCGGGTTAACTTTAATTTTTACTCTCGAATTATGTAGTTTTACATTTACAAAATAGGCCTAGATTTGTATTTTTTCACTCTGTTTTTACCTAAATTAGGTTTTTGTTTACATACCAGTAAGTAACTTGTTCTACTTAACTTTTGTTTAAACTATCTGATCTCTGAGTGTGGATTTATCAATTACCAAAAGAAACTATAAATATAACTCAAATCAGAAGGTGATTTATGTGTCACATTTACACCATGTGTGTCTTTACACCATGTGTGTCTTTACACCATGTGTGTCTTTACACCATGTGTGTCTTTACACCATGTGTGTCTTTACACCATGTGTGTCTTTACACCATGTGTGTCTTTACACCATGTGTGTCTTTACACCATGTGTGTCTTTACACCATGTGTGTCTTTTCACCATGTGTGTCTTTACACCATGTGTGTCTTTACACCATGTGTGTGTGTGTGTTTACACACCATGTGTGTCTTTACACCATGTGTGTGTGTTTACACCATGTGTGTGTGTTTACACTTTGCGTGACCTTTTCCAGGGCATTTCCCTAAAAATATGTGTGTATTACTTCTCAGATGAATAACATTGGAGATGTTATGTTAGTGCCTTATTCAAAATAAATCAAATTAAGAATTTTTCTGCATGCTGATAATTAGCTCAAAACATCTCTTTTTATGGTTTCTTGGCATAGACCAGTGAACATTTGTTTGTTTGACTTTAAGGTTCTTTGAAAACACTCATACTGCATGTACAAGATTCACTATCTTGACAGTGTTACGAATCTTACCCTTTGATCATGATGATATATCGCCCTTTATTTCAGATTAAATGGAAATGATCTTGTGTCATTGAACGAACACTAAGCTATTTACTCTTTGTACTCCTTTAAAACATAAAGGGAAATTAAACGTTTTACATCATGACTGTTTAAAACGGTATTTTAGTGACGTTGTACACCCGTGGATGAGGGAAGACAAGTCATCAGCAGTGGAACCAGCCGTCTGTAGCCCTGTCACACGCGATGCATATACCGCCAGTATGAGCTATGATGATTTCCCTTCCCAACCGCCCTTGGAAAACCAGTAACCCCGTCATCCACAGTACCATTAAATTAAACACTACACCAACCACAAGAAGAAGCCAACGTACCACCATATGATACCACGCACACACCAGCATGGTTTCTTACTTACCATTCTTGAACATTTGACCTCTTTAAGGTCAAGGAACACGTAGTAAACAAACAGAGCAAAGCCGTGACGACACATTCATTCATAAATACTTGTAGTCCAGACTGTACACGCGCAAGAACATAAGCGGTTGTAATCTGATACGACCGTGTAGGAGATGCCACGCGAACGTCCTTGTACTGTAGTTCAGTGGCCTGACAATTTCTACTGTTTCTTCTTCTTGTTCTCAACATTTGTTGTATATTTTAATTTTGTGCGCAGGTTGTATGTGAGATGGAGTATCAGGGCCACTACATCAGGGTGAACTAAAACAAATAGTTAAGGTATAATATAGGTCCTTGCTCTATGATTTCTTGTTAGTTTGTTTTGTGATTATTAATGGGGCGAGGTATAAGCCCATTTAGATTGTCTTAAAATCCCCCCCCCCCCCCAACTGACAACACTACTGGCCATTGAAATTATGCCGTCATCCATTGAATAGAAATACATATTTCTATAATGTTAATGCCATATTGTAAAATAGTTTGTTTATTGTAACTCGTCAAAGCCCTTCTAGTGAAACCCAATCAAAACATGTCGACTTGGGGATTTTAAATGACTCCGACTTGGTTAAACAAGGAGACTGACTATGCAGGACATTCCTGACTCTATGGTTTTAATCAGCTCAACATATAGTGTGCATGTATATGTGACTGTACTGAAGGCTTACATGGGTGTGGTTCAGCAGTGTGAGGACGGACGTGCCCGTGTGTCGGTCGAGTTGACACTGCCGTGAGACACGGCCGAAGAGAGGGCCGAGAGACTCGGTCGCAATCAAGTCTAGACGCGAGTGGAATAGGATCGATAATCTATCTACTTGAGCACATAAGTTAAAACGGGTCAATCCTGATAACCTTATAACGTAACCTACTTGTCCTACAAGCTATCAACAACTCTATCTTGATCGGGTAACTTAGTTTGTCGATCTGTGTTTCTTGATATTGCCCACACATGCACTTTTTTATGGCAGCATCTGGCACGTTTTATACCCGTAATGGCATAACCTGGCCGTCGTATCTAGGACATGTACACGTCATTGTATATTATGCCCACTCGCTATTGTATGTGCATGGCAGTATATGGCACACATGTTATTCGAGTAATGGCGTGACGCGATCGGCTGCATCGAACAGCCGTGCATACGATATAACGATTTTACACGTACGAGCAGTACGTCCTTGTATTACGACAACAAAAAACATACAAAAATCAGAAGCTAAAAATGATTGCAATCATTAAAGGAGGACTGTCGTGGATTTAAATCAAACAGTTAAATATGTGATCGTTTTATTCTTTTATATCAGTAAAAGATCAATACAATTTTTGTTTTGTGTTTTTATTAGGTGTTCGAGCTACGGCGCGAACACCTCTTGATATTGTTCGGGTTTTTTAGGTGTTTGGGTTGGTGCCCAAACACCTCTTGATATTGTTCGGGTTTTTAGGTGTTCGAGCTACGGCGCGAACACCTCTTGATATTGTTCGTTTTTTTTTCTTTTCTTCTTCTTCTTCTTCTTCTTCTTCCGAATAAGAATTATCCAGAGACAAAAACATAGTTGCAGAGTTCACAGAACCTTAAAACTTGACACATAGTTAGACCTTAACATGTAGTTTTATGTCAAATTGTGACGTCATAGTGAGATCATCAGATATCGAATTACACTAAATCAAAGTTTAATATTTTCAAAAATCATATCTCATGAACCACAAACGATATTTTCACAGTCTTTGCACCATGTTATAGATCTTTAATTATGTGATTTTTCGTACACAGACGTGACCCCAATCCGACCTCTCCTTCCGGTCGAAACCGGAAGTTGAAAATTTCAAAAGATTTAAAAAAATCATATCTCATGAACCACAGAAAATATTTTCACAATCTTTGCATCATCTTAAAGACCTTGAACTATGTCACATTTCTTACACAGACATGACCCCAATTTGACCTCTCCTTCCGGTCGAAAACAGAAGTTTAAACGAACAACTATTCAGAAGCACAGCCATACTGACGTTCTCTTACACACAGACATATCGGCCTATAGTGTGTGTATATGCATTATCTAATTAGAATAGAATAGTTCGAGTTTACGAAGACCGCGCAGGTCATGACCTGCCATGCATGCGCTATGCACGCGCACAGTACCATGCAGCAGCAAAAACAATGGCTTCCCTGAGTGTCGGGCCCGTCTGCAGAAAATGCGTCGAAGAAAATGTACTGTTAATAATAATTTGTCTAGCATGGAATCCAAATTGTTATCATTTTTGGAAATGAGTTGGACAAAAGTTTTCATGTGCAAGTACAGTGGATGGAAGCAATAGACGGTATGGTTGAGTGTGATATTGCCAATGTCCATGTCTAACCACAGAGAAAGGACACCGAGCAAGGAATGGTCTAACGTTAGGGCTGTTGAGCTAACGTACATAACAACGTCGCTGGTAATGAACAATCACAGAATCTCTGTTACAGCTAACGTTACAGGTAATGTAGGAATTAATTTTAAAAGAATTTGAAAATATCTGACCTAATCAGACTACATATTTTTTGTAAAATAGTTGGACTTAGGCCTATATCAACATATATGAAAAATATCCTTGACAATTTAACTTATGTCGTCAGACTTTTAATATCTCATTGTGGTCTGTCCCTCAGCATTGTGTCTGTTGTTATTGACATTATTATACTCTTTTTGTGACAATTTCAAAAGAATTCCA